>CM076580.1:1266379972-1266631695 GCA_034641835.2 Pinus albicaulis | reverse complement strand
GTCCATTGGGCTATGGAGTCAAAGTCTAGCAGGCAGAACTAGAAGTCAAGGCCAAGAGGATGCTAATGTATTCATTGCAAGGTAGATAACCCTCAAATATTTGGATAGATTATTTTGATGAGATGGCTTGCTTCGTGATAAAAGGAAATGAAGGATCCTTTGATTCGGAAAAAGAGGAAGGCGGCAGAGGTCAAATAGGACTAGGAGCAATTAAGAATTCCTAAATCCGAAAATCAGTAGAAAACATTTAAATGATTAAGTAGTTAAGCCAGGGAGTTCTTACACTAGTCCTGAAATAATTCTGCTAATTAATCATTAAGATTGAACAACATATATGAAATTGTATGTAACTCAGAATGGGAACAATGGCAAGATAGATGCACTTTACTCTTCAAATTATTGCATGAATCCTAAATTATGAATTCCAATTGGCTATTTTGCAGACTGTTTCTTTGAAATCAACACATGTGAGCCTCCAACATACCAACAAAATGTATATAACATTCTTAGAAATTTTATTCCACCCTAAACACTTCATAAACTGAAGTATTTATACAAATGGTTATTGCAAATATCCTACAGAGATCTAGAAATAACTGTAGGAAAATAAAAATATCTTTACATATTAAGAGGGACAACTTCTTAACAACTTTAGCAAGCTGTCCTCTTATCTAGAAAATATAGAGCTATCTTATCTAACAAAAAAGTTTTTGTTGAATAGTTGTACATGCTTGCTGGCATTTTGCAAAATATCCTTTTGGAAGATGACTTCACTGATACTCTTTCCACTTATACTCTTTTACCTTGTACTTTATCTATGATACTCTTTCATGCGGTTTATTAATCATTTCACTGCTATAAAAAAAGGAAATTACAGCAGTCAAATAAACTAACTATTTTTTTCTCTCTAATACACTTTGACTCTAGCCTTTCACCCTGATAATCTTTAACCTAATATTTTGACCTCTAACTGCTGTAAAGAGAAAATTTTCAGTAGTAAAAAAAATCACAATCAAGTACTGTTTTATTTATTTTCTTTTCAAACTGATTACTTCATTTGCACTCTCCTTCAATGTTTGCTTCTTGGCTGCTACAATAAATCTGTAAACACCTGCCACTATTTTTGGAGTTGAAGTAGTAAGTTGTAAATAGGACATGATCATTTTATTTGAAGAATAATTAAATGCCGTAAGCAATCTATCCTGATTTCCTAGCTTCTGCTTGAGAACTTGAGAATAAATCTCACTTTTAATTTCCTCATTTCTTTGTTTAATCAGCTTATATCTGTCCTTAATATCCAAATCTTTTTCTTCTATTGTTTGAGAAGAAGAAGTTTCCATATTCACCTTTTGCTCAATCATTTGGGTCTCTTTTCCTTTATATGTTTCTTATTCTCTTTCAATCTCTGTCAAAGTCTCCTTGATTATTGTAGTGGCCTCATCATTACTAACCTCTGGTTCATCTTCAACCTCAATAAGTTTTTCTTTTCCTATGGAACCAAATCTTAGCCTTTTATTGTAGATGAGTTTGAACTTGGTATGTGAAGTAGTTTGTGTTGTATAGGCTCCCTCATCTCTGCTCCTTTTGTTTGAAGTCTCTAGCTGTTTAGGAGTTACCACAGCAAGTGCGATATCTTTTTTTCCTGGTAGTTGTGTATTTACAGTTAAATCTACCAATGTATTTTCTACCCATTCTGACTGATTGGAAAACTTTTCAATATCAGGCTTTCGCTCATGTATAAAAGGAGGCAGCTTATTTTTAACCCTTATACTGTTCAAAAGACCTTGGGGGTCATAATTACTTGGGAAACTCACTTGAAATTTCAGCTCTGATAATAATTTTTCTATTTCTTTCTCAGCATCTCTATTATTCACTATGAAAGGACCAATTTGATTTTTTAGTTTGAACTGGGTCTTCTTTTTAGAGGCCATGAAATGGATAGCATCAACATTCAACACTTGTCTCAAATACTCTAGAGAAAGGACTCTGATAGTAAAAAACTTAGGTAAATTATATGGAAGCAGATTGGTTCCAAAGATTCTTAATTCAGTGTGCTTCTCGTACAAGTACCAATCTCCCATTTTTCATTCTTCTGACAGTTGTAATATTCTTATCATCTCTTCACTTACTCTAGTTTGTTATGATTTTTGTAGCAAATTCATAGCTGTTCTGATAAACAAATCTGTGAAATCTATGTAACTGTATTCACTTCCTTCTTTTATCAACAATGATGTCCAAAAGACAACTGATAGAGGCTAGTCCTCTACATTCATTTTCTGCAATTTTATTGGGAAGTGATCTTCTTGTGAGAATAAGAATAAATGAAATAAATAGGAAGAATAACTAAATACCCCTTTAGTGGGTAACTTTGTCAATTGATGGTGTATGGAATCGACAATAAAACTGGAAAAATCAAGGATCACAGCAGGAGGCTGACCAGGAGACAAGGTAGACAAAAACCCAAGGATAAACTCATTAGTAAAATCATCAATGAAATAGCCCAATATGAAGGATAACATAGAAATTACATGCCTAGAACCCTTGGGAAACTTGGAAGTGGAATAGGGAGGATTCGGCTTTGCGATTTCCACATGAATAGGCATGAAGTTCTTAAAAATCATGAATCTTTTAGGGAAATATAACCCTAAATATAATTGAGTCAATGCTTCAATGGATAATGGGACTACCCTAGGGTCAAACTGTAACTGTAGAATTTCATTGATTGTTTCTGCAGTGATAGAAAAAAGGATTTCATTATCATTATTCACAATTGATCTTTGATCTGGGACATAATACTTCTGGAATAGTATTATCAAGTCTTGACTAGGGTGTGTTAAGGGGATTACATACTTGGGTAGATTATTATCCCAGAGAGGAATTTATTCTTTGTTTAGGAAATTTTCATGACACTAGTTGTGAACTTATAATAGATTGAATTCTACTAGAGGGTCTACAATTTTGTAATGCAAGTCAACTAAAGGGATAAATTCTTCATTGGAAACTGGAGGTTGAAGAGGACTAACAGTCATAGTGGTCTCAGTGGTGATAATAGGAGTAGATTTTGGGGCTTTGAATGCTTCACACTTGGGAGGTTTGGATCCTCCAAGCTTAACATGCTTGGATCCTCCAGCCTTGGGCATGATTTTCTTTTTTTTCATTTTAACTACAACAAGATTATACAATTTTCTATAGTTGGTTTTTCTTCAACAAAGGGTAATTGAGCAATTTTATGGGCAAAGATGATAGCAGTGGGAAATTTAGTGCTCAATTAGGATTTTTAGGACACAAGGAACAAGTTTGAGACAGAAAACACAGGTTTTCAGAATGATTAGGACTGTAAAAAAGGGGTTTTAAGGTTTTTTGTGGGTTTAAAAACCTTTTGAACCATGGAATTTTTCTTTAAGGGTCTCTGACTGAGCATTTGACTTTAAAAAGAAGTTTTCTGCAGATGGAAATTTCAGGAAAAAATTGCGAGGTTTTGCCCTCTTTTTTCAAGGTTTAGAACAAAATGGATGGTCAATTTTACTCTTTTATCTCAATTGGTTCGATTATTGGTTCAAATTGTGAAATTGCAGGTGAAATTTTTTGGGAAAATACTTGATTTGCAGGTATCTTGATGCTGTGAGAAGGGTTTTTGATGCTTTGATGGTTCCTACGACACTGATGTAGATAAATGGCTTTGAATGGTCTTCAAACAAGGGTTATGGGTTGAAATCAGGTCTTTTACTGGATATAATTCAACAATTTTGAGCAAACGGATTTTTTTTCACAATTGGGCAGTTTTTTTTTATATTTGGGAAAGGCATAATAACGTTAAATAAAAATTATAACAAAGCTTTTAATATTTGATATAAATCATTGAAAATTGTCATAAATGCGAGTTAAATATGTGGCAGGAGCAATTTTCTTTTTGCGAACACAAAAAACCATCGGTGGTTTTCATGCTGGGTTTGGGCAATAGACGGTTTTTCTCAAAACGAATGCAATCGTATTAGAATACGACACGTCATAGGAGGAAATAAAAAAACACTGCCCATTTCGCGCTCGTTTGGGAATCTTTCAATCGTTTGCTTTGTGGACGTGAAATGAATCGTCCACCGTCGAATTTGAAAAGTGAAAGTGAATGGTCGGGATGAGCCTAAAAGCTGCGGTCGCAAGGATGTGGGTCTAGGTGGCTTTATATGCGCGGTAATGAAATAAAATGTTTATAAAATATGTATTTATATCCAAAGTTCTATATCAAAGGATAATGCTTATATGCGAGGTAAAGGGTAAAATGGGCGGTGATAGATATATATCAAAGGTTTATATACATGGTAAAATGCACATGAGGCGGGTTGTATTAACCAAGGGTTTGACTTGTGTAAAGCTTGGGGCTTTACATATGGGGAATAAGTGATAAACCTTAGTTTCATTGTGATTAAAAAATTGGTTTAAACAAGTAATGCGGGGAAAAAATTGGTAGCTCTATTGCAAAGGTATAGGGGTCCCGAAATTCATATTTATACATCGTTCATTATATTATATAGTTTTTAAACCTATTGAATGGTTTAATAAACCATAGGGGGTGGGGTATTTATATAATGTTAGTTTTATGCCAAAGGGGGTGTAATTGGGGTTTTTGTTTAAAACATGTGGGTAATTAACTTTGGCAAAAAGGCTTATATTAGTGGGTTTTTGAGAATATTTAAATACAAGGAGTTACATTAATAGGATAACGTATTTTATAAGGAACTAATAAATAATTTAGAATTTATTATGACATAGGACAATGAAAAAAACCAAAATATATTCACATGACTAAGTAAAGTAATAATGTAAAAATCAAAGCTTTATCATTTATAACTTGACCACTTTTACCTAGAATATAATATTTTTGGAGGGTTTTTATGTTTTTATGAATGAATGAGATTAATCAAAAGGGGATTTTATTTTTCATTAAGTAAAAAGGTCTTTAATTACGAACTTTAAGTGAAAATGGATGAACATAGGGTTAATTATGATAATTAGGGATTATTATGGGAATTCAACACTTTTAAACTTAATAGTCATTAAGACTTCAGTCCGGTCCCAACAGAAGTCAGAGAAACGCTCTTAGCCTCTTTTAATGAAAGTCTAGAATGCAGAATAATTATAGGGGAAGGGAAATTAGTGATTTTTCCTGGTAGAAAGTATTTTCATGATTCTCCCACTTATTTATACCTACCCAACTTATAAACTAACATTTTTTCTTCCATTTTGCAGGTGCATTTGAGCTAGCAACCCTGAACATTCTATTTTTTTGAAAGAAATAAAAACTATCAAAATATACCTTATATCATCCTAGGGCTCAGATTAAACTGATAAGCTCCTCTTAATTCTCTACCTATCTAGTAATTAGTTAGTATTAAACTATCTGACTAATCTTTATTCACTATTCTACAACAATAAAATTGAAACATGACAAGTCAAGATTAAGCAGTTCAACTCATCATGGATTATGGCATTTATTGAAACTTTTCCATAATCATCAGTAACAAAGAAAAAAGTAGTGGAATTTGGACTTGCACACTTTCATGTTTTATTTCTTTTTCTTTGGGGTATATTATTTTTTCTAAGTCCTTTGATTTTTCTTTTAGGACTTTACCCTCTTTTTACTTTTCTATTTTTTTATTTTATTTACAAAATATGGGAAAACAACATGCAGAAAGTAAAGTATGTACATATTTACAAGACTATCATAAGTCAATTCCAAATAATGAATCCTATACTTATATGACCCTAACACACACAATGAATTATAAAGTTTATGAGTACCCCAAATGAAATTTCAATATTTCCTTCATCATGGCTTCTGGATGATTTGTGCGTCTCCCCACTCACATGCTCCCTTATACCAGAAACTTGGTTGACAATAAAGTATCCCAACGCTGCATTCATTCCAAACAAGACGAATTCCATAACCCTAAATCCAACTGTTGTAGTGTTTTATCACATCACTGAACTAGTGGAGCTTGAGGCATATTTACCCCTCGAAGTCCCCTTGAAATAACACCGGAGATACACAATCTATTCGTGAAATACAACAATACACATAAGTGAGTAACCAAACCATGATTGAGTCTTCTAGTCGTTGAAGAGCAAGATCACATGCTTTTCCCAGTACAAATCATGTGCATCATCTTTGACGTATCGAGACCAATTTCGTTGTAAAACCCCGACAGATCCAATTCATGTACGCATCTTTGAAATTAAAATAGTCTTAAATTTTCCAATAGATGAATACCACCGTAGGTAAACATCCACCTTCCTTATTTATCATTTAACCCCATAACACCATAACTTCCTTATTTATTAAATAATTATCAATTTTCTTTATATTACTCTTAGTGCTATGTCAAAAGAATTTAATTATAATTGACAAAGTAACTGTTTGTTTATATATACTATAGATCTATAGTGTCAAGAGGGATTAAATCTCTCAATATGAAAACTTCTTTTTTGCTGCAAAACTCTAAAAAATGTTTGATTCCTCACATCCTCTCATCACTTGGATCTACCGTAATTCTTAATAATATTATATATATTATATATATTTCACATCTCTCTATATAAAGCTATTACTTGAACTTGTTTGTTTCTTTAATTAGTGGTTATGTCATGCATAATTTTTTGTGATGAAGACAACATAACAAACTATTGAATGGGCTTTAATTCATATTTGATTTTCCTAAAATGGTAGGAGAGGGTGTATCTTTTTAAACTAATAATAACAAGGAATGATTTTTGTTAGCAACTTAGAAGATATTTTAACAAATTAAGATATAGGTTTGATATAAGTATGTTATAATAAAATTATTGTTTAAAATAAAAATAAAAATAAAAATAGGTATAGTTTATCAATAATAATTAATTTTAATTAATAAAATTGTAAAATGGTTTCTTTATTAATATTATATAATTTAGTTGTTATAAAAGTATTCGAGGGTACTAACTTTATTTTCACATTAAATAACAATTTTATGATCTAAAAATGAAATTTAGTGAAGATTGTTTGGTTGAATTTTTATGATAACAATTAAAAAAGAAGATTGAAATCATAAAATGTTTAGCTTTCTTCAATGTTATGAGGCATAATAAGATTTTTTCTTTCAATGTAATTAACAATATCTATGGAAAGAAAATTTATTAGTAATTATAATTATTAAATTTATTAATTATAGTTATTAAGATTGAGTCAAAATGTTTTAATTAATAATTATAATTATTAATTTTATTCTATAATCTTTTCCATACTAAACTGAAAATCTCATTTCAATTTTATTTTATTTTTCCATAAACTCAATCTTCTATATAATTTGAAAGAAATAATAAATTTTAAAAAGTTTGAATTAATAGTTATAATTATTAATTTTATTATATTTTTATCTAATTTTATTGACTCAAAATGTTTACATTAAATATATGACATTACAACATCTTTTCGATACTAAACTAAAAAGTCTCATTTAAAATTTATTTCATATTTGTGTAAAGGAAATCTTCTATATTGTTTGAAATAAATAATCAATTTGAATTGATTTCCCTATGATGCCTATTTAAATAAAGCCTTATGTATCATTTTACTTTAGTTTTGATATGTTCTTAATATTTAAAGTTATATGCCTTTTATTTTCTTGTAAAAGTAAATGTTATAGGCGTATATATATATATATATATATTAGTAGCTGTTTTTGTATAATATATATAAATAAACTTTTATATATAGTTTAATATATTATAATACTTGAGGTTAAATATATTCCTTTTTATTAAGCAGAGAATGTTAATGAGATTTAATTTGGGTAATTGTGTTTTTTCTTTAAGGTTTATTCCAATATACGAGCAACCCACACATTTGAACCCTTTCTCTTCTGTCTAGTCTTGCATTTATTGCTTTGCTACATTGATTCTAGTAGTTCAAATTTTTTAATGGTTTTATTAATCACTATTAGTAGGGTAGTTACTTAGTATTCACTTTATTTTTCTTTCATTTCACACTTAGCTTAATTAAGGGTAAAAGAAAGTGACCATTATCCACACATATTTTTTACTAACCAAAGTATTTTTACTTCATTAGCATTAGGATTAAGACCCGAGTGTTATTAAAGAAAGGGAGTAGCCTCTACTTACCTTGTGTTTTTTAGATGATCCTGGACTTGCATATGAAATCTTTCTCAAAGCACTCAAGTTTCCATGTCCCTTTTTAGGCTCACATAATGTACTAGGAAGGAAGTAAGTGGCCCGTAAACCACACATTATTTTATTTTTAGGTAAGGAACATACATAACATAGTTTGAGTATGGGATTTTGTAAAGGATCATCACATATTCACGTCACTACACACTTTTTATGTTCACTTTGTCACTTAAACACACATTGCACTACACACACTAAGCTACTCTAAACTTTGAAAAAAGGGAATCCAGTTTAAGGATATTTTGTACTTAGTTTATTTGAGCTTATTTTTCATGCCATAAGTGAAGGAAGACTCCTAAAAACAACCATAATTTTAAATAACTAAATTTCCCCACAGGGGTCATAAAATAATTTATAGTTCAGATTAGGACCATTGAGGACAGGCATCCAATAAGCTGCCATGGTCATGTTACATTTAGAAACATAGATGCTGTCTTTTAAGGTACTTCAAATCCTTCACCATCTCATGGAAAATATTACCCAGGCACATCGAAAACCCGATTCAGAGGGGGTTCGGCTTAGGTCCCAACATGTGCGATATGATATGGGGCTAACTGGCCTATATATTGCTCGGTACTGATGACTAATTACTAAGAAGCTAAAGACTCGAATGTCCCTATTAGACGAACATATCCTAGTGGAAAAAATTTAGGGCATCTTTCCTTGTAGGTGGAGGTGTGGGAAGCACTAAAGCATCATTCTTTACCTTGGTTGATTCTTTTCGTTTATGGAAGCGTTGCAAATTCTTTCGGGACGTAGCCTCAGTACCCGTAATAAAATATATCTTCACAAGGCCCAGTTACTTTGAGAGTAGAAAGGACAAACAGGTCTTCATAGAATCTATTATCATACGTAAAAAAAACAAACGAATATTTTTCTTGTTTGATTGATCACATAACATAACTTAAAGGGAAAATAAGAATTTATTTTTTTCTTTGTTTTATGTATGTAATTTATTTGTTTTAATACATATCCCTCCTCTAACCACATAAGTGACACACACTCCATTTTAAGAATAGATAAATACCTTAACTTTTCATATTAAGAACAATACAACAATGATACACAAAAAATTCCAATTATTGTTTCACCTGAATATACATTCAAATATATTCTACAGATAAAAATTGAAATGAAATATTTATGTTTACCAAAAAATTATTCTAAATTATACTTATAAATAATGCTTTGTTTTTTCCATTAACAATGGTGGAAATGTAATTATGATTTTAAAATACTATTATTAATACCAAAATTTAATAATTTAATCAAATTCAAATTATCCATTAAAATAAATGAAAACAAGTGTAAACTTCATAATATATCTTGTACCATTGATATATGTTCCCAAAATACTATTGTTAATATCTAAATGTAAACTTTGTTATACTAAAATGTAAATGATAAATATATAACTGGTTGTGATTTATAAAGTTATATGTCTTAGGAGCCAAATCATTGTTTTTAACATTTATTTATAAGTAGAGAAAGAAATATAACTAGCTAAATTTAATATGTCTTAGGAGCCAAATCATTGTTCTTAACATTTGTTTATAAGTAGAGAAAGAAATATAACTAACTCAATTTAAAAAAGCATAGAAATATTGAATAAATATCCCACCAATTTCATCAAATGAAGTGACAAAAGTAGGATTACAATTCTCAAACTAAAATTTTTAGTTACAAAGCTTATATTTTCTTAGAAAAGTTCAAATTAATAAAACTAGTGCAACCATATAAATGAGATGACTAATAAATATTGATAGACATCAATTGGCAACTAATAAAAAAACACGTCTGCTTTAATAATCTCATATTATAAAGATTAAAAAAACATAAAAATTATCTAGATTATAATTTTATTTTAAATTATTATTATTATTATTATTAACTAGAATGTTAATAATAATCAATTAGATTTTTAAATTTTTTATTAATTTTTATGTTTTAGGATCCCAACCAATGTTCTTAACATTTATTTATAAGTGGAGAAAGAAATATAACAAAAGAAATTTAAAGAAGCATAGATATATTGAATAAATAACCTATTGAACTCGTCAAATGTAGTGACAAAATTAAGACTAGAATTCTCAAAATAAGACATGTATTTATCTATATATATTAAAGTAAAAAGTTTACTCCCAAAGCTTTTAGTTTTGAAAAAAAAAATTTCATTAGAAAAGTTCAATAAAACTAGTGCAATCATATAAATTAGATGAATAGTAAATATTGTTATACATCAATTCATAATCAATAAAAAAGCAACCTACTTTAGTATATCTCATATTACAAAGATTTTAAAAAACATGAAAATTAACTAAATTCTAATTTTATTTTAAATTATTTTATTCTTAATAATAATTACAAAAAATGATATATAAATTAAACATATATACTTTTATAAAAGCATGTAACAAGATTCTTAGTCAAGGAGACTCACACTCACTTTACCATGGATATTTGCTAATGTAAATAAGCTTTGTTACAATATCACGCCTTGTCAATACCACATGACAAAAAGCATAACTTTTTTTATATGACACTTGGTTGTATGGACTTTTTTTAATTAGACAATTTAATTAAAAAGATAAAAATAACATAGATATTCTAGAGTATTCCACAAAAATTAAATATCTACTGCTAATAATTATTGATGATTCAATTTAAATTCTAAAAACTCTACTAATTTTCTTAACTTACTAATTAAAATGTTATAGAGTGGGGTGGTGGATGATAGAGGGGTTATTACAAATTCTATAAGTTTAATTGAAAGTGCATTGGTTTGGGTTTTTGAAATTTCAGTAAATATTCATGCTAAACCTTATGCACTATGGAAAGGTTTGAAGGCTTCCATCAACTTTGGTTTTAAAATTTTGAAGGTGGTGATGGATTTATAGAATGTAGCAAGGAATGTGGTTCACATTACTCCATTGTACACTATTTTGGCTTTAATAATAAATTCAGTGAAGGAGGTATCCAATGTTGAATTTCCACGACCTTGGGTCTAGGTTAGATTCTTAAAATCATTGATGCTACCAAACCAAGAATCTCAACAATGAACTACTTTACACAGTGGAAATATAAAGAAGTAAAGAACATATGAACAGAATATAGAAAACCTTTTACATTTTCAACCCCAACTTTGTTATATTAATCAAACTAATATAATACAACAGTATAGGGCTCTTGTACCAGGGATAATGGCCCTCATACATCCACTAGTACAAGATAATAAACAAGATAATCTGACAATATGGTTGTAGCATGCTCTCTCAGCTCCTCTCGGTCATACCCTGTACTTGCACGATCCTTCAGCTCCCAATCTGCAACTCCTACCTCTTTCAATGCTCTAAGTCTATCTAGCCAGTGAACCTCAGTTGTCAATATGCTCACTAATTTTGCCTTAGTCCATCAAGGGCACAACACATCGAGACTCTTGTTGAGTTTTTCACAAATCCGCTTGTGAATAACTCTCAATCTGTCCACTGCTTCTCCTTAACTACTCAGGGACTTCAACCAACTATGGTCTTGCTATGCTACTCTGATGAAGACCAACATAGGGCATGAAGGGCTTCCACATATCACTATAAGATGTCCATGTCCCATAATGAACACGGGCTTGGAGGGCTATGAATCATTTGATGTATAATTCCTTCTCCATACAAAGTTCTTGGGTGCCACAAACTATTGTTGACTGATCAGAGCCTTGATCTCCAACAACTAGCACTCTAGAAACTACCTTTGACCATGAATGTGTTGCACACCGGTATCCAACTATGGCACAATCATGCTATCCTCTAGCAGACCATAATTTCAAAATCCACATTCATACTGGGTCCCCTCTCACACTACCCTCCAACAGTCCATGAGTGACCAAGTACACGTTGTAGCATTTTCACCTAGCTAGGGCATCCAATCGTCTGAGAGACCCTTCTATTGGTTGCCAACAAAATTCTAATTACCATTGAAATTTTATTATTTATAATAATAGATGTATCATGTACATAAAGAGAACATGGAAAAATTTTGGGGCTAATATTAGCAAGTGGGCTAATTCTCCATGCTTAAAAAAAAAAAAAGATTCACTAATTTCCATATTTTCTAAAAAATGATTGGCCCAAAATTTATGGAATTATTTCTTTTTACACTAAAAATCGTCAATATTTTATAGATACAACATAGAATCATTAGAAATTTCAATACTTTTACAAATATATCGTCTATTATTTTCTAGTTTGCATATTAGGAACTAATAAGATTCGAAGTGTTCTAACTTTAAGTTAAATTTTCATATTTTAAATTTTCCCTGGAAGAGAGCATATATTATGTACATGATATTGATGTAAATGTATAATGTACATGAAATTAATCTTATGCATTTTGTTTTTACAACTAATTGATTAATGTAATTTTTGCAGCAATATAAATTTAGAAATAAACTTGAGTGCCAAGAGGGATGATAGTGACTTATAGACCCATATTCTAGATAAATCATGATGGAATTTTTCCATTATGTCATTTATGGGCATGAGATTACATTATTTATGTTGGGAATGAAGTTCCATTTTGTAAAAAAGAAAAATATATAGTTGGACCAATTTTGAATACAAATACATGAATTTAGACTTGTATTTATGACAACATCTTCATTGAATTTTAAATTCATGATGTCAATTTGATGTTATATTTTATGAATGTCATATTATATACTTACCGAAACTAAGTATACAAGGAGGTTAAAATTGTGTATAACTTTTGTATATGCACATATATGGAAGTTGCATATATATGTAAGTTGTGCATATCTTTTGTATATGTGCATATCTCTTTTATATGCACATATACAAGAGTTGAGAATATATAGAATTTTTGTGCATCTTTCGTAATATACATACACAAGTATCTATATATGTACAACTTCCATATATGCGCATCTGGGTATGTGAATATACAAAAGATATTTTCATATATAAAAGTTACACATATATAGACGATATACATATTTATAGAAGATATACATATTTATAGAAGATATGCACACATACAGAAGATATGCTCATATATAGAAGTTTTACATGTACTAAAGATGTGTAAGTACAGAAGTTGTACAACTTTTATATATATGCATATTTTGTATCGCATATCTTCCATATATGCATAGCTTTTGTATATGCATCTATATTCTATATATGTGCAACTTCCTTATATGCACATATTTTTCGTATGTGCGCAACTTCCATATATGCGTATATCTCTTGTATATGCACACATTTTGTTAATGTGCATATCTTTTATATATGTGCTTCTTCCATATATGTGCATATATTCTGTACATGCACATATATAAAAGATATGTGCATATACAAAAGATATACATATATGGAGGATATGCATACATACAAAAGTTGCACATATACAAAATTTGTGCATATACGGAAGTTTCACATATATAGAGACTTGTGTATGTGTATTATAGAAGTTACACACAACTTTTGTATATGCAGATATATGGAAGTTTCATATTATTTAAATTGTGCATATCTTCCATATATGCGCATATATTTTGTATATGCACATATACAACGTCCCACATATACAAGAGTTGAGCATATGTAGAAGTTTTGTGCAACTTCCGTATATGCGCATCTTCCTTATATGCGCAACTTCCGTATATGCGCAACATCCGTATATACATATATGGGTATGTGCATATACAAAAGATATTTTCATATATAAAATTTGCACATATACAAAATATATATGCATTTATGGAAGATATGTTTATATATAGAAGTTGTACATGTATGAAAGATGTGCAAGTATGGAAGTTGCATAACTTTAATATATGTGCATATTTTGTATCGCATATCTTTCATATATGCATATATTTTTTATATGTGCATATATTTTGTACATTCACAACTTCCTTATATGCACAACTTCTGTTTATGCATATATCTTTCGTATATGCATATATCTTCTGTATATGCGAAAGTTTTGTAAATGTGCATATCTTTTGTATATGTGTTTCTCCCATATATGTGCATATATTTTGTATATACACATATACAAAAGATATTTTCATATATAGAATATACACATATAAAGAGGATATAGACATATACAGAAGTTGCACATATATGGAAGTTGTGCATATATAGAGACTTGTGTATACATATTACGAAAGTTATGCACAAATTTTGTATATGCACATATATAGAAGTTGTGTATTTATTTAAGTTGTGCATATCTTCTGTATATGCGCATATATTTTGTATATGCGCATATACAAGAGTTGATCATATATAGAAGTTTTGTGCAACTTCTGTATATGCACATATCTTTTGTATATGCGTAACTTTCGTATATGTACATATATTTCGTATATGCACATATATAGAATATATGCACATATATGGAAGAAACACATATACGAAATTTACACATATACATAATTTAACAATATATGGACATTTTCATATTTTCTATATATGCACATATCTTCTGTGCATGTGAAATTTCCATATATACACATATCTTCTATATATGCATATAAGACAACTTGCATATCTTCTATGTCTATAATAAATAATTGCATATATAGAAGCACATACACAGAAGACATACACATATACGAAATTTATGCATATATGGAAGACATCTGCATAAACAAAGATTGGAATTTTGCGCAATATCAGTATAAGCACATATCTTCTATATATGTACAACTTCCTTAAATTAAAATATATATTGTATGCACAACTTCCATATATGTGCATATCTTCTATATATGCACATGAATTCTTTATATGCACACCTTATTTATATGTGTATACACAAAAGTTGTGCACATATCTAGAACTTTGTATACACATAGGTTGGAGTTGTGCATGGGTATGTGCAAATATAAAATTTGTGCATATATGAAAGATATGCACATTTACGAAATATATGTGCACATATGGAAGATATGCTTATATACATAAGTTGTACATGTATGAAAGATGTGAAAGTACGTAAATTTCACAACTGTTATGTATGTGCAATTTCGTGATGTTTTTATATACATATTTTAAGAATTTATGGACATGTAAATATCTTCTATGTATGTGAAATTTCCATATATACACATATATTCTATATAAGCATATAATACAACCTGTATATCTTTTGTGCCTATACTAAGAATTGCATATACAAAAGAAGCACATAGATGGAAGACATGCACATATATAGAGGTTGGTGTTCTACACGACCTCAGTATAAGTGCATATATTCTGTATATGTAAAAATTTCATAAATTTACATAGATTACGTGTATGCACAACTTTCGTATATTTTCATATCTTCTGTATATGCACATAACTTCTTTATATGCACAAATTATTTAGATGCATATACACAAAAGTTGCGCACATATGTGGAAAATGTGTATATACAGAGGTTAGAGTTATGCATGGGTATGTGCATATACAAAAGATATGTGCATATATAAAAGTTACACATATACAGAAGATATGTGTATTTATGGAAGATATGCACACATACGAAAATTATTCTCATATACATAAGTTGTACATGTATGAAATATGTGCAAGTACGGAAGTTGAAAAACTTTTATATATGTGCATCTTTGGTATCACATATCTTCCATATAAGTATAACTTTTGTATATGTGCATATATTTTGTATATGCACATATCTTCCATATTTGCGCAACTTACATATATATTTGTATATCTTCCATATATGTGTATATCTTCTATATATGCGCAAATTTTGTAAATGTGCGTACATTTTGTATATGCACTTCTTCCATATATGTGCATATATTCTGTATATGTGCATATATGAAATATATGTGCATATATAGAACATACACATATACAAAGGATATGCACATATACAAAAGTTTCACATATACAAAAGTTGTGCATATACGGAAGTTACACACATATATATATACTTGTGTATGCATATTACGGAAGTTACGCATAACTTAAATTTTTTGCATTAAAACCTTGCCACACCAACAAGGAATTGCACCATGAAACCCTTGACTAAAGTATATGGTGTTGCAAAACCATTTGCAACCCCCACCGTGGCTCTCACCTTTTCACCATGACACTGTGCCTCCACGTGTCACCCTTTTAGCATGCCATGTCACTCTACCTCTTGGACCCCATCATAGGTTTCTTTTCCAAAGCAAGCTTCCAAAACCTTCTCCTCCATAGACTTTGAATTTGTGTCCACTTAATATAATCATCTTTTACAATTATTCTTTACATAACTTGAATACAAAAGTAATAATATTTTTTATTTCAAAGTAATAAATAATGTTTATAGCAAAGTAAATATTTCAACCACATATTTTTAAGAATAGAAAGTGAATTTATGTATAACAAATAACTCTTTATTGACTTTTGATACTTGATTAAAGATTTTTTATTTGGGTTTACGAATAGAAAGTGAATGTATGTATAACAAATAACGCTTTGTTGAATTTTCACTTTTGATAGAGATATGTGATTTTATTGTGATTTTGGTTTAAAAGTAACAAAAAAATAATAATTTAAATCTAATGAATAATGTTTACAGAAAAAAGAATATTTCAAACACATATTTATAAGATTACACATTTACTAGGAATGAAGAGAACAAATTGATTCAACTTTATAAACTTTTTTCAATCAAATTATTATGTGGATAAAATCTCTTATCTCACAAACAACCATAAATTAAAAAAAAAAAAATTATTATATTCATTATTAAAATAATTTTCAATTTAACGAAAAGAAAATTGACTTCAATTTAAATAGTGCTTGTGAATCCATGACCTTTTGTAATAATATTCCATCTTAATATTAATAAAAAAATAACAATTTAAATTAAATTTCTATTTATTACCATAAAATATGCTTTATTAAAATATTTGTCTAATATATTTAAGTTATATCTTATAAACAAATTAAGTTATAGCTTAATTACAATTATAAATTTATAAAGTGAATCCTCTTAATTTAATTGAATAATATATGGTCATTTTTTAATGATAATGGGGCATATGCTTATGTATAAACTAGACTAGGATGACCATATAAATTAAATTGTCAGTAAGTGTTGACGGACATCAAACACTTACCTCAAAATACATTTCACATGCTAAAATTTAAAAGAAAAACATAAAAAAAATCACTTTATTATTATTATTATTATAAAAAGATAATAACTGATATTATAAAGAACATGTAGCGTTACTTATGGTGTTTTATGCTCTCTCAAACGCGATGCTGGTGTTAGCTTTGAGTGTCGTTTTTTGTTTCACGATTCCAGATGGGATTAATATATCCTGGGTCTTAGGTTAGTCTTAGTCTAACAATTTATCAGAGCACCTCGCATTACATTGGACATCTTTGTTGATACCACTATGAAGGCAGAGTATCAGTAGAACTTTGTTGGTTTATTTGGTTCCTCTAGTGGCGGTATTTTTGTATTATATCATGGATATGCCACTCTATGCAGGAAAGTGAGTGGCCAGAATGTAAAATATTCTCCTTTTATGGTCAGCTAATTTATAAAAAAAAAAAAAGTCACTTTACCATGGAGAATCTTAATTTATAAAAGGATTTTGCTACATTATTATGGACCACTATGACATTTTTAGAAAAATATTAATTTAGTTAAAAGAACAAAAAGATATAACTAGTTTGAAGATAAATATCAAATTTTACTTTATGAATATTCTAACATATTTTTAGAGGTTAAATATTTACATTCTACTTTATAATTAGTGATATTTAAATTAAAATTTTAAAAATTCTATTACAAAATAAAAATGTCTATTAAAATAATAATATAGATAAATTTATTATAATAAACATAAATAATGTCAGTGACTTAAAAAAAAGAATTCCAACAATAATGTACGCAACCAATGGGCTTGTCATATTGAGGAATTTTCCATATGGTACAAAGAATAAAACTTAGTAGGGGTAGTGGTTAAAGAATAAATTAATAAGAGTTTTCCCTGTGATTTTTTTTTGAAATGGAGTATCAAAAGGGGATCTTGTTGTATGTGAAGGATGTGGAATTATATTCTTTCCAAATAATCATTCTAATAAATTTAAGGTAGGATTGGGGAGACATGAACTAATTATGAAGAATTCATTCCACACTAGTATTGTTTCCCCCAAAGGAAAAAGGAATTAATGGGTTACACTTGTTTGGTGGCTCTCAAGGTGTTATAAATTGGGTAAAAAATTAACAAAGATGTAGAAAGGTACTTCTAAATGATTTCTTGGAAGATTCCAAAGGTTTGAGAGTGTTTTTCAACCATATTTGTCTTCAACATGTGTGTATAAAGAAAAAAATGCAACTTTATGGTTTACCCAAAACTAGAATATTATGCAACATGTTACTTGGAGGACAATAAAAAATTAGAATACTATGGAACATGTTACTTGGAGGAAAAATAAAAATAAAAAAGAGCACCTTTTATAATATTACCACCCTTCTTTTCATGACATAGATGGTAACAAAAATAGGAACTGAAGATATATATAAATTTATTTATTTTATGGATCTAGAGGAATATAATAACATGGGGTCCATTCCAATGACTACCACTACTTATTTTTATAAGAACATGTGAATAGGGGGATTTAAACCTCAAACCTCCTCACATATAAGATTTCATTTTCACTAGCTTTCCGAATTAGGTTTCCCATGGGGATAGAAGATATTTCCAAATATTTTCACCTTCTTTTCCATGAAATAATGGTGGGAACAGAAAATGCTCTTATTTAAGGTTCTTCTTATCGCTTATCAAACCTTACTTTTTAAGAATTTTAATCATAATATTTTTTATATCTAAATATTAAAGTGATATCTCCATTATGGAAAATATATCTTTTTTTAAATGAATAAGTGGGATTTATTTGAATGTATTATATTCGATAAAAAATAAATAAGTACAATTTTATTGGTTAAAAAGTTTTGAAAAGTTTAAAATAAAAATAGTATAAAAATTTATGTAAAAGGTAATATTGGTAATATTATAAATTTAAAACATTTTATTGGAAAAAAATAGAAATTGTTAATGAGAATGATGAGATCAAAGCTCAAATATTGTCCAATTAAACTACAATCCCTATCCCAATTAAGTAGATTCAAGATTTGTTGAATGCAATTTGAGTTATTCTCCATATAATAATATAAATAATAAAATGATAACACATTCTATAAATAGGTATTTTAATTTCCATATATAGTTTTATTACAATAAATTTTCATATTAATCAAAAACTTTATCATAATTTGATTTATATTTTAATATAAATAAAATATGAAGTAAACTAGCAATTGCACCATCACAAGATGTTG
Organism: Pinus albicaulis; assembly: GCA_034641835.2. NCBI lineage: Eukaryota > Viridiplantae > Streptophyta > Pinopsida > Pinales > Pinaceae > Pinus > Pinus albicaulis. The sequence continues at coordinate 1,266,612,096 of CM076580.1, read as the reverse complement.
CAAAGGAAATGTAGTAATATTTTTAAAGAGATCCAATGGTTGCTAAGCAAGACATATGTAGCAATTTTGGTCAATTTTAATAAAGCAGGAGAAGCCATGAGGTTCAGTAATAATGTTGTCTTTCATTGTAAATTTGATGTACTTTAGTGGTTATGTGGAATGGAGAAGAATGTAGATTGTGCCATGTCCCATTTTTTATTTTGATAACTAGTTTTTAAAAATATTCTTCAGTTTCATAAAAACTAAATTGCAAGATTATTGTTATGTCCCAAATTTTTTATTGATAAAAATAATAATTTAGAATTAATGGACATTAAATTTAATCACAAAAACCCCAATATTTATACATTTGGAATGATATATGGTATATTCATTTTTATGAATTATTTATACTTTGAAATGGTATACGGTATATATTCATTTTGATATAAAAGTTTACAAAAATCAAATGCAATAGGACAATAGAAATATTTATACAAATGGGTGGTATTCATTTTAGCCTTCATTATGTTCATTATGTTATTAGCCCATCATATTATTTATGTTATTAGCAAAAAAATTATTTTTTTTGGTTAAAACAATTTAAACCTAATTAGAAAAATAATAGCTATGTGTAACAGAAAACATATACCGATCTATATATACCCATATTCTTATTTTAAATATACATTTTACCACAATAATTCTAATATTCCCTAATAGGCCAAGTGAAAATAATTGTAATATTCCAAGCCAAGTGAAAATGCAATTATTGTGTGAATTTTTGTCTAGTATAAGAGTCAAAACATAATTACAATGTATATTCCAAACTAAATTATTGTGCAAATTTCTGTAGTAAAATAATAAAAATTTATTTAAAACAGTAAAAATTTATTTACTGTGTGAATTTTTTTTCTGCCGAAACAAGCAACAATTTATTTATTTAGTGAATTTTGCTTAAAATACTTAATCAGATATAATCAATAATTATTCATTATCAAAGTAAATGAGCCAATTCCTTACAAATTCTCGAAATAATTGTGAGGTTTGTTCCTTGTGGAACAAACAACGATTTATATACTTAAAGGCCAATTTTATCTAAAATACTAGATTAGATATCATTAATAATTAATGATTATTAAAGTAAATGGATCAAGCCCTGACAAATTCTGTAAAGAATTCTATGCTATGAGAAGGGAGATTAGCAATAGTTTTGAGGTAGTTATGTAACTGGAAGAAAAATGTAGCGCAATAGTTTAATACTCTTAACAAATTCGTCTTAGCGCTGAAAACCCAAATGGGTTTGCAAGTGGAGCAACAACTTAAACAACAAAGAGTTCGGCTTAATACTCAAAACCCCAGTGAAACACAATCGTGTGAGTCAAAGTAATAACATTCTAAATATTTACATCTTGAGGGTGGAGAGGCCATGAAATATAAAATGTCTATTTTTCAACTTAATAGCATAACTTAGAAACCCAATAACATTCTAAATATTTAGATCTTGAGGGTGGAGAGGCCATGAAATATAAAATGTCTATTTTTCAACTTAATAGCATAACTTAGAAACCCACATATGGGCAAAAACTGTACTAGTAGTGCAACATGGAAACCCTCGGAATAATCGAGTAATTCATGGAACTAAACACGTAGAAGTCTGTCAAAGCACTGAGAATAACGCTCGAAACAACAACCATTATGAACACTCGCCTTTTGAACCGAAAGGAAGCATGCAAATAATGACGGGAATTGGAACAAAGATTTCACAAGAGTAAAAACACAAGCTCACCTGTACAACGATGTAATGTTCCCGATAGAATCATGCTGGAACAGGAGACCGGTCCAATTCATGATGAACATGGACAAGATTTGCACCGTAGAATGAAAAAGAGAAACCAAAATGACCACAAATGTGTTGACTGCATAAACAGGGACAAACACCTTAAGGACATAGCTCACATAGAGTTAAATTAGCAGAAAACAACAAATAAAACACAATCACTCCATAGCCATACACTCTAGCGGAAAACAAAAAATAGAACACAGTCACTCCATAACCATAAACAATGGTAAGTTATCTATGTATTTGGAAGAGATGTAGCTTTATGATCACTTGCAGCACCTGCAAGCATGTTCAAATTGCTAGACATCCATTGGACCATAGTCTTCAACGTTTCCAGTGCTTCTTAGTCCCTGGTGAGCTGAGTGCCATTTAACAAAGTTCGAGTAGAAAATGCACTCAACTTAGGCAATGTAGCCGATTCTTTGTCCAGTGCAAGAAAAACCATGTTGAAAAGCATTAATACTATTAAATAATCATAGAAAGGTGGTGCTGAAAGCTCATCTAAGACCATCTGCTTTCTTTTCGGCATTCTCTCGCTTTCTTCTCAGCATCCTCCTACACAGGTAATGCCAAAGGTGCAAAGGTGCGGAAAGCCCATCTAAGCCCATCTGCTTTTTTCTCGGCATCCTCCGGGCATTGTAAACTCAATATTTCCAACTAACTAATTACCTTTGTTTTTATTCAACTGCTGAATATATTTTAATCATAATGGAATGGTTTCAAGTTATCACATAATGCACAAAGAAGAGTTGTTTTCAAATAGTGAAGTCTTAAGAAGTAAATATATTTTTTATATTATTTAAAGATTATTTATGAATAATGTATGTGTACAAAATATTTATTTTGAAAATAAAAAAGTTAATGATAATTTTAATAAAAAAATCTCTTGTCATTTTGATAAAATTATAAAAATTAAGATTTAAATATTGTGAGTGTTTATAATTTGAATTATATTTTAGGAAAAATATTTTTTTATCGTTATGTTAAAGTAAAAATATTGAATAAAATAATTTTGTTGTTATGATTTGTTTTTTTTTTTCAAGAATAGATACTAATTTTATTTTATTTTAGTCAATTGTATTTATGATCTCAAGAAATTCACTCTCTTTAATTTAACAAATCGATAGTTTAAAATGCCTAGTTGAATTGAAAAGTAATTTACATAATATGAATCCGTTTCTAAGTTACTCTATGACTTAAGGCTGTATAAAATAGAAGTAGGAATATGAGTGTTTGAAATGAGTATTGAAACATTTTTGAGTGCCCTTAGGTTTTTCTTGGCTCCAATTTTTTTTTTTTTAATTACAAATCACCTAAGGCACATGTCTCTCATTAATTTAACTAATCAATAGTTTTGAAATGTATAGTTGAATTGGAAACTAATTTACCTAATATGAATTAATTTCAAAGTAACTCAATAACATAACATTGTATAAACTAAAAGTAGGAATCTGAGTTTTTTAAAAGAGCCTTAAACATTTTTCAGTGCCCTAAGTTTTTTCTTAGCTCCAAAAGGTTTTTTAATTGCAAAGCACAAAGGCATATGTCTTTCAATGTCAGTGGTATAAATTTTATAATTATTGGTATTGGTAGTAATGTAAAAGTGAGTCTAGTTTTTTTTTTTTAGTTTCTGGTTTCTTGGAAGAAATTTGAGAAATGATTCTTATTAGAAGAAATAAAGTTTAAAATACAAAACTTCTCACTATCTAAGTGTAGCTAAATTTAAGTGTATCTATTGACTACTTCTCACTATCTTGTGAGATTAGTGCATGATGGACATCATCAAGCTACTAACAAGCATGTAATCAAAGAAAGAATAATGGCCATTTAGGTTATTTACTTATTATAATAATGTACATTTAAGTCATGAACTTAAGAAAAATTCCAAAGAATATATCATAAGTATAGTTGATATGCAACTCTTTTAAAGCGTATCATTCATATAAGACAAAGTGCACATACAATTTCAAATGTGAAAAACACCTCTAATAAACCATTTTATATTGAGATAAAGTTTTGTCTATCATTCAAAAAGATAATATTCATTACAAAAGGAGAAATGTTTTTCTTTACAAAACACTTATTAAATCCCTAAACATGCTCATGTTACCTAAACATGGTGAGTTGTTTTAGTTCTCAAAGTGGTAAGCCTAGTGGAATTAATAAGAGCAATACTAGTTGAGCATATATGCTCTATGTATTGTTTTTGAGTCTTGAACCCATGTGCTTTCAAGATTTTTGGTATAATTTTAGTTCTTTTCACCATCCCAACATCATTTTCCCTTTTTTTCTTTCTGCAAAAGTTAAAACATGATCAATAATATGTAAATTGATATCAACATAATATAAAACTAGGTTAAGAGAAATGAAAAATAGTATGGAAATAATGAATATATGGGCACCATGAAAAATGTAAGACACAATGCATTGAAAAACTATTCAATTACAATGTATAATAAATTATATGTCAATGTATTATGAGTTATGGTATAGGGTATACAACTTACATCTCCTAAATTCCCTTGAAGACGAGGTGAACATAGCAATGGTTGAGACAATGTGGCTTTGGATGCATCACTTGGTGGCTATCTATCATATGTGGATGGCTTTGAGGAGATGCATATTCTTTATTCTAGACACAAGATTGTGTGTGTGTGTGTGTGTGTGTGTGTGTATCAAACCAAATTAAATGTAAAAGCTAATTAACAATTGTAAATAGTTATTTAAATATATACTTGATCCATCTAGCTTACTTTCTTTTCAAGGCCATGATCATGTTTTGGGTTTCAAATGATTATAATGGTTCCAAAAACAATACCTTCATCCATTTTATTTATTATCATCATAGTAAAATATAATAATAAATAAGAAAATAAATCTAAAAAATAAAATATATGTTTTCTCACTTGTCACCCTAGTAAAATATAGTAATATGTATATTAATGTTGATGTGAAATAGTTTGTATGGAAACAAAACTAACTTCTTCCAAAACCTATTTAAATATAGATGAACGTAGCAATGGTTCACACATTGATTCATGTTGGGTTTATGAGTTACTCGATCGAAAATAAAATCAGTGAGGAAATAATATGAAGATATATCTATGAAATTATGATTGTTAGCTAAGAATATGAATAAAAATGGGGAATTAGTATACAGTTGATACTAAAAATAAACATGTCATTTAATGTGAAAATGTCTTGAAAATAAATGGATCAAAAAATTATACTTATGTGAATACTCATTGTTAAATCTATTATATCCATAATTTAAGTTATGGTTATGTCCATCTACCTCTTTTCCCCTTACATCATTAAAAATTTCTTCTCTTTCTTTTTTTTTCAAAGCCATTTTTATGGGCTTAGTGGTGTCCATAAGTATACGAGGTATTCTTTGGTCCGAACTATAAGTTTTCTCTTTAATTTTGAGTTTTGAGGCATCATCAAGCTCATCGATATTAGAAACAAACTGCATAAAAACAATTCAATAAATTTAACATGTAATCATATATTAATATTATTATAATAAGACACACATAAACATGCCAATAAATATTTACAATAGAAATAATTTTTCAGGAAAAAAACTATCTTTTATATGCGTGTTTGCGTGCATGACATAACCTTGCATCTACATCATATTGGATCTTTTCATTTTGATTTCTAATCTTACCTGGCTACTTGTCCCCAAGTCTAGCATTGTGATATATTTGTCACCCTCTTTGACTTGGAGGAATAGGAAGGATATTGTGTATCATTATGAGATCGTGATTATTGTCCCCAGGTCTAGCATTGTGATATATTTGTCTCCCTCTTTGACTTGGAGGAATAGGAAGGATATTGTGTATCATTATGAGATCGTGATTAAGGCCACTTAATTTCGATGGAGTGAATACACCGACACAATCACTAGTTAAACAATAAAATATTTGTTCGGTGTCTTTGACAATGACTTTCTATTCATCAATTAAACAAAAAATATGTGTTTGGTGTATTTAACAATGACTTTCCATTCATGTTTATCTTCCTCGATTTTCTCAATTCACGATACATACGTAATCTTTTTTTGTTTTACACATAATAAGAATTACAAAAAAATCATGCAATTGCAATTATAACTATCATACTTTGTCAAAAAAAAATCAATTGTGTATAGATAAAATATAAAATCATTACCCGTTAAAAAATGTTGGGATGGAAAGGAATATAAGAATTCTAATGTGGTGAATGTAAACATTTTGACTCAATAAAATTACATAAAAATATAATAAAATTAATAATTATAATTATTACTAAAATTTCTTTCCATAGATATTGTTAAGTAGATTAAAGGAATAAACTTGATTATGTCTCATAACCATTTAAGAAAGCTAAACATTCTATTATTTCAATTTTTTTATTTTTCATCATAATAATTCAAGCACACAATCTTCATTAAATTTCATTTTTAGATCATAAAATTGTTGTTTAACGTGAAAATAAAGTTAGTGCCTTCAAATACTTTTATTACAACTAAATTATATAATATTTTTTTTTCTAAGTAAAATTATCTATTAACAGGCGGGTAAAATTACATCAAGACCGTAGTCAGAAACAGCTGCCCAGGAGGCAGAAAATTCAGAAAAAACAGTGTTGTATACTGTCGATGCCCACGCAGGGGAACATAACCATAGTTTTCTGAAGCAGACTTTGACCCCAAAGATACAAAGGGGGGCCAGAAACACAGCAAAACTTCCATAGCAGAAAAAACCCAAAGGTTTGAGAAACAGAGACATTGAAGTGACCAGACAATAAACCCATTTAATCTTCCGGGGGCTCCTCCTCGATTCTGCACCAGCCGGTGGCGTGCATCCCCGAAGCAGGTTCGTCATGAGTCGCTTGGGTAACATGATCGGTGGAAAGCATCTCTTCATCCAAGACTGGTTCTGCAGGGCGAGGCGGAGGCAGAGCCTGGAGATTGCGATCATCGAGATTGAAAGAAGAAAACTGAGTGTCCGGAGCGAAAACAGTCGCTGCAGGAGCAGTAGGAAGCGAGACATCCCCAGGAACGTTATCTTCAAGGAATACTACCGAAAGAATGGCAGTAATGCGTGGGCGGTTGAGACTGCTGGTAAAGGTGAACCGAGCCATGCCAGTGGTTGGGGCATAGGAAGCAGGAGGCCTGTGCGTGTGAGGACCCAAAAACAAACGATGGCCATGAGAGCGCCCCCGACCTGAACGAGTGCGGGGATAGTGGCTCGAGCCTTCCCCAAAGGAAGATGAGTCAGGAGAAGGACCGACAGGGGCATGGGAAGGGTGGCTCCGCGAGCTACCCCTTCGGCTCCTCATACGATGACGAATCCTGGGCATGCTGAAAGGAAGCGGATGCCTGAAAACCTCCCAAACCACAGAGAGAACCCGCGCACGATAGCCCTGAAGAGAAAACAAATGCAACAACTGCTCGACACTCCTCCAGGCGCTGAACACACCACGAACCTCTCTTCTCACTAAACACTTCAATCGCTGGTCGATGCTTTCCTCCCTGCAGACTCTGCAATTTTTGACAACAGAATGATACATAATGGGAGTCGAGAGGCGGTGGTTAAAAACATGTTGCGAGTGATTGTCACCCACAACGCGCCGAACCACAGCATGCTCCCAAGCCGTCCTTCCCAAGCGAAACCTATCAGAAAACGTAACTGCCATCATGCTGTGAATCCCGCTCAAGCATGCGGAGGAATGTCTCACAATAGTCGGAGTCGAGCGAGAACCAGAGTTTGCAGGGCGAACAGATTTGGAATGGGGGAACGATAAATGGTGATTTGCGTTGGGCATTATGCCATTTAACACGTCGTACCCAGGAGGCAGATGGCAGCAGAGAGAAGCAGCCCGCCAGCCCATCACATTAATTCGGCTTTGGAACACCCGCATCCGGGGGTTTAGCATCCCTTTGGATAAGAGAATAGCATTCATGTTTGTGTTCATGATTCTGAATAATGTCCAGGCTGCCTGAGATAAGAGCTTGGTCATGATTGACTCCGAGGTTGGCGAGGAGGTCAGCCACCTTGTTACCCTCACGTTTTACATGTTGGAAAATGATGGCTCGATTGGTATGGAGCCAGAGTTCAATTGCTTCGAAACGAGCCTCCAATCTCCAGCAGTTGGCAGTTTTGTGCGCTCTGGTGCCGTTGAGGAGTTGATTAGCCATAGCAATGAGGATTTGGGAATCTCCTTCAACTACCAAAGGATGGAAACCAAAAAGCCTAGAGAGGAGGAGACCTTGCCAAAGTCCTTCAAGTTCAGCAGAATTGTTCGTATCCCAACCAATATTGCCATAAAAAATTAGCAAGGAGTCTCCCTTGTGGTTTCTGAAAATGCCTCCAAACCCTACATTTCCGGGATTGCCCTTGGAGGCACCGTCGAAGTTGAGCTTGAAGGAATGCTGAAGGGGAGGGAGCCAGGCGGACTTGCTGATAGTGTGGCTTTGTGATTGTCGCTTGCTGATCATACTTTGAGGAAGGTGAAAGTTCCAATTATCCCAAATGGCTTTTTCTTTGGCCAGAGTGGGGTAGTCCTCCGGAGTCCAGGGGTGCAAATCCAGAGTCTCTCTTAGATTAAGACAGAAGTTGTGCCATATAATGTCCATCGGGGTGAATTGGTTTTTGAATATGCGCCTGTTCCTTTCTTTCCAAATGGTCCACAGTATCAAACCTGGAAGAAGCCTCCATAAATGATTGAGGATCTCACATTTATATGGGTGCTGGTCCCAGAGTCGTAGGGAGTTGATTATGTCTTCGGATCCTTTGCAATTTTTTTGACATCTGAAACTAGCTTTCTCCCATAAGTGGATGGCGAGAGGGCAAGTATACAATAGGTGCTGAAGCGTTTCCTCTTGAATACATCAATTGGGACATCTGGAAGGGCCATGAATAGTACGCTTCCTGAGGTTGTCCCATGTAAGAATTTTGCGATGACCCAGAAGCCACAAGAAGAAGGAGACTTTGGGCCAGTTTCCAGTCGCCCAAACTTTGCTCCAGATAGGATCGAGAGGATGCTGGTGATCACAAATTATTTTGTATGCCTCTTTGGTGGAAAATGAGCCTTTTGGGGTGTACCCCCATCTTAATATGTCCTTGCCATCCGAGAATCTTATGCGCCTTTTTTGAAGCTCCCGATCCAAAGTTTCTTTTGCTTGGTTATCGTTGATCCTGATCAGTCTCTCTGTCTGTTTCCATTGCCTATACCCCTGCTCAGTCTCCTGAGTCCATTGATGCTGAACTGTTTCTTTTAGTTGTTCTTCCCAATCTTGGCTAGGAGGTTGATTGTGTATACTGGTGAGTTTTGGAAGCTGCTGCCAAGCGTCTGTCCAAAATCTGGTAGAGTTGCCATTCCGTACTTCCCAGAAACTATGATTTTGGATAAGTTGATAGTGCTGACGAGCCGCATTCCAAATTAGAGAGCCTGTCTCTGTAGGCGTGAATCTGATGAGATCAGCATCCGGCCGGTTGTTTGCGTACTTAGCAGTCCATAAGGAGGCCCAAGGTTTTTGATGAGAAGTGAGCCACTGCCACCAAATTTTGGCCCCCATGGTTTCGTTGCTGCACTGGGGATCCCTCAACCCGATCCCACCGTGTTCCTTAGGCTGGCAGACAGTCGACCACTTAACCAGAGCCCATTTGCGGTGTGTGCTTGTCGAACCCCAAAGAAAGTTGCGTTGGAGTATTCTGATCTGTTTTAGAACCCACTTGGGCGCGACCAGAATGGAGAAGAGGTAGAGAGGCATAGATTGAAGCACAGCCTTTATAAGCACGGATCTGCTTGCAATGTTTAAGGATCTGTGCATCCAGAGATTGAGACGGGATTCTAACTTATCCAATAGCAAACGCCAAGTCTAATGCTTGAGAGCGGAATCAATGAGGGGCGCCCCTAGGTACTTAGAAGGGAGAGAAGCAATAGAGAAGCCTAGGATGCGAGCAATGGCTTGTTGAATAACGGGCGGGGTGTGGAAGAAAAAGAGATGTGATTTGGCATTATTAATACTTAAACCGGAGGCTTCAGAAAAGTCAGAGAGAATGGACTTGAAGGCTGAGGCTTCTTGAACAGAGGGATATCCAAACAGCATGTTATCGTCTACAAACTGCTGGTGAGTGATGGCAGGGGAGTTATGAACAGAGAGACCTTTAAGGAGCCGGGAGGAGAGGGCATGTTTGATGTGGAGACCCAACCCTTCAGCCATGATAACAAAGAGAAAAGGGGAGAGCGGGTCTCCTTGACGAATGCCTCTAGAGGGTTTGAAAGGCTTAGAGGGGAGGCCCTTGATGAGAATCGAGTAGAAAGATGAGGAAATTAAGCTTGCAATCCACCTGTTCCACATAGGTGAGAAACCAAAGGCAAGAAGCATTTTATCTATATAGAGCCAACTTAATTTTTCGAAAGCCTTGGATAGGTCGATCTTTAGGAGCATACCTGCCTGTTTGGAGTGCTTGAGAGAGTGTATGACTTCATGAGTGAGGATGATGCCATCCAAAATCTGCCTGCCTTCAACGTATCCGGATTGTTCCTGAGAAATTAGAAGAGGCAGGAGTGGCTTCAACCTGTTTGCAATTACCTTAGATATCACTTTGTAAATAACGTTGCAGAGAGCTATGGGTCGAAACTTGTCCAGAGTTCTAGTGTTCGCTTCCTTAGGAATAAGAGCGATGAAAGTGGAATTAAGGGCTGGAAAAAGCCAATGCAAGGTTCGAGATTCCTCAACCACCTGCCAGACCTCTTCTTTGATGAGATCCCAGAAAGAGTGGAAGAAAGTTGTGGAGAATCCGTCAGGGCCAGGTGCTTTGCCCTCCTTCAGCTGATGCATCGCTTGATCCACTTCTTGAAGCAGGACAGGTCGAAGAAGGAGTTGGTTGTGTTCTTCGTTGATAAGCTTTGGAACATTTTGAGTGATTTTCTCTATTGCTGGCCTTCTATCCATAATGGGTTCCAGATGAACCTCCTTGAAGTGATTAATAAATTCCTGTTCCATATCTGCATGATTTTCCAGGCGCTCACCTTCTCTGTTTTGAATGAAAGAGATAGTGTTGTGCATTCTTCTCTGAACTGTGGATTTGTGGAAGAATTTAGTGTTCCTTTCACCTTCCTTCAGCCATCTGATTCGTGACTTTTGCTTCCATAGAATTTCCTCTTGGGCCTTGCGCTCTTCTAGTTGTCTTTGTATTAACTTTTCCTTTTCCAAAGTCTCAACGGTGTGCCCCTCCTCGATTATCTTTTGTTGGAGTTCTTTCATTTCTTTGTTAAGATCTTGCTGAGCCTGAAATATGTTACCAAAGGTCTCATAATTCCATTTTTTGATTTGGACTTTTAGATATTTGAGTTTTTGCTGGAACTTGTACATTTTTGAACCTTCTGGCACATGGGAGGTGGTCCAAGTTGAGCTGATGAGGTCTTTGAAAGCGGGATGAGAAAGCCAAAAACCTTCAAACCTGAATGGGCGTCTGGAGGAATTACCCAGTCTGAACCATTGCAGAGAGATCGGCCAGTGATCCGATCCAGCAAGGGGAAGGATGGAAGCCGTGAGATCGCCACCAAGATGTATCGCATTATCAGATATTAAGAATCTGTCAAGTTTGGAGGCAATCTGCTGTCTTCCAGTTCTGTGATTGCTCCATGTATGCATGCCATTACAGAACGGCAGATCGATTAATGAGTTGTTATGGATGAAATCGCAGAAGTGATGATTCTCCTGTTCCAATCTGGTACGACCTCCAACCTTCTCCTCCAGTTTGGTAATCATATTAAAATCGCCTCCTGCTATCCAGAGAGGGTGGACTCTGTTAAGATTGAGTAGTGCGATTGTGTCAAGTAGAGTTGTTTTGTTGCCGGCCTCCTGCGGAAAGTATACATTGGTTAAATGTCCATGAATATTGGTACCAATAATGTGGAACGTGGCTTGGATGATATGGTGAGAGGCATGAAAATCAGAGAGAGTGATGGTCTGTTCGTTCCGGGCAATAGCCAGGCCTCCCGAAGCGCCCGACACATCAACTGCCACAGATCGACATCCTGGCCACACCTTTGAGAGGATCTGACCAAGTGTAGAGCAATTACATTTCGTTTCCTGCAGAAAGAAGATTTGGGGTTGTTCCTGCTTTATCATATTTCTAATCATACGGACTTTGCTGGGGCCATTGAGCCCTCTTAAATTCCATGAAGTGAGCTTCATGATTCACGGTGGGGGGTTGGCTTGTAGTATTTAGTCAACTTTGCATATCTGCCTGAGTCCACCAGGATTTTCCCTATTGTAATGGTACGTTGAAGGTCAGTTTTCCGGCCCCTTTTTTTGGAATCCTTGGAGAAGTAGTTTCCATCCCATTGACATCCCGGTTGTATTCCAAGTTGCTGCTGCTGGTAAGCTCTGGAGATGACGAATTCAAGGGCATTTAGTTGGTACTCTGGAATCTTATCATAATCCTTTCTTTTGCACGCTTGTTCCATTTCAAAGATGTCAAGTCCTTTCAGATCAATACTTTCCGGCTCTTCCTCCATATGCTGAGGGAGATTGCTATCTGTGGGGATGAGCGATGAAAGCAGGGCATGACTTGGTATGCAGTCTACATCCATACCATTTGGCTTCCAGTCCGGATCCTTAAGAGTCTCCGAGGAGTTGGCGGGGCAGTTTTCCTGGGAAAGGGAAATGGTAGTCGAGCTATCGGGAGGTGGAGGGGGTGGGGTAGGGGAGCTCTTCAGAGGGTTAGGCGTGGAGTTCTGAGGGGGGGTAGCCGAGCTAGTACCCAGTATCTCAAAGCTATTGCTTGTTGAGGGGGCAGTGGTTCCATATTGCAAGGGTTTTTTACCAGAGGTGGTTTTTTTCTGGGCTCTTTTTCTAGCAGTAACTTTAGTGAATCCTTCGGGATCCGAGGGGTTGGTAGAGTCAGAAGGATGAGGGTGAGAGTTCAGAGGGCAATCTCGGAACAGATGTCCTAGAGCATGACATTTACGACACCGAAAAGGTACATGTTCAAAATCTAAGGGCTGTATCCATTCAAAATCATCATGGTAAAGGCTTACCGAGTCCGGAAGAGGCTTGTCCAGTCGCATGCAGACGCAGATTCGAGCATAGGAGGTATATCTGCGCATTTTTGTTTCTTCTGCTATTTTAACAAATTCCCCGAGACCATTACCTATGTCTCTCAGTGATTCTTCGTCCCAATATTCGAGAGGCAGCAAATACAACCTGATCCAAACCGGGGCCTAGCTGAGGTCCTCCTTGTCAGGATTGAATCTCTCGATCCAGTCCCTTAAGTACAAGCCATCTGAATCAAAAAAATAGGGGCCTTCATCCATTACTCTGTTCCTGTCTTCTAGGCAAATAAAAGTCATTGTGAAGAAACCTTTGGGGCCCAGCTGCAGTGTTACATGCCCTTTGGGTTTCCATTTCGCCGCAATCCATCCTTGTAGGGCCTTCTCGGTCGGCCAAAACCCAACAAACTTTCCAATGAGGGCATGGTCCTTCATGTATTGGATTCTTCCGTTGATCCTGTGGCTAGGGAGCTCCACTTTGGGCCTTTCTGCAGTGATAAGTTTGCAAGTCGAGGATGTGACCTTGGGGATATCCTCTTGACCGGGTTCATTCTTCTGCTTATCTGCGCTTTTGTTAGGATGGCCAGTAGGGACGCTTGTCGTTTCCTGCAGAGGAGTTTGCATGTTGTCCTGTTGACCCTGAACAGGAGCATCAGGTCCTGTCAGATTCGGCGAGTTATTCAAAGAGTTCAGCGTGGGGGAGGACGGAGCGTCCCCCCCTTGAGGGGCATCCATGAAAAGAAAACTTCATCTATTTCAATCTTCGAGCAAGTAGAAAGTCTGCGAGAGGAGGTAGAGTCTGAAAGAACCAGGCGGCGCCGTGGAAGTGCTCGAAGGGCAGCGCGGGGAAACCCTAGGTTGCAGAGCGATTTTTCCTACTCTAAAATTTGAAGGACATCTAAATTATATAATATTAATAATGAAATCATTTTAATATTTTATTAATTAAAATCAATTTTTATTGATAAATGATACCTATTTTTATTTTTATTATTTTAAACAATAATTTTTTTAATAACATAATTATATCAAAGCTATATCATAATTTGATAAAATATCTTCTAAGTTGCTAACAAAAATATTCCTTATTATTTTTTTTTTTTAAAGATACAACCTCTCCTACCATTTTAGGACAATCAAATATGAATTAAATCTCATTCAATGATTTGTTAAGGTATATTCATCACAAACAACTATGCATTACATAACTACTAACTAAAGAAACAAACAAGTTCAAATACTAGCTTTATATAGAGAGATGTGAAATATATATAATATAAATAATATTATTAAGAATCAGGATAGCTCCATATTAATTAAGGATCTACCAATTGATGAGAGGATGTGAGTAATCCAACGTTTTTCATAGTTTTGTAGTCAAAAAGAAGTTTTCATATTGAGATATTTAATCCCTCTTGACACTTCATATCTAGAGTTAACATGGTTTTATGTTGGTTTTTATTAAAAATGTATTTGTGTGAAATATATGAATATATGTATGGATAGAGAGAGATAAATAAATAAAAAATAAAATAAAAAATTAAATCATTACTTATTAAAAATTTGTTGAGATAAAAAAGAATATAAAAATTCTAACTTGGTGAAAAAAGGTTTGATGTAAAAATCAATTTAACTATTCTAATTATAAAACAACAATATTTTGGAAACAAAACATAAATAGAACAACAATTTTTTTGAATGAAACATGTATATATATATACTTTGTCAATTATAATTAGATTCTTTTGGCTTAGCACTAAGAGTATATAATTAAGTTGGATCTAGGATGATAGATTCTTTTGGCTTATCAAATATTAATATAATCATTTTAAATATGCTAAATATTTCTGAGATTAACTTAGTCATTTTATTAAATTTTCTTAGTTACCTCAGTTCGTTGAGATGATAAATATTGTTAATAACTATAATGATGAAAAATGATGAAATATTATTTTTGAATGCAAAGTGACAATAATAGTGTTGAAAGATAGAAAATGTGAATAATAATAATGTACTCATGTTACAAATAGTCTTCATTGTGATCCATCTCAAACTATTTTCTTCTACTATTCTTATTGCCACTCTTGTTAGTTTTATTATCTTTTCATATGGATTATATGAAAAAGAAAATTTAAATTGTAAACCATTTAAATCTTTAGCTGGAGCTCTTGTAGTAAACATGATATCTTGTCTCTCTTTCTCTCCAATATTAATAGGTTAAATCACTATAACACAAAAATCAATGTACATTGTTAATAACGTTTTGTGCTTACACTCAAATCAATGCATATTGTTAATCCAATCACTTTAAAATTAATGTACCATCATATATCCAATTACATCAAATCATAAATCAACATATACATTGAAATCAATGCATTTAATGCAAGAAATCAAATAAGATTAGAAAATAACTTCTACATTGAAATCAATGCACCTGATGCAAGCAATCGAATAATATTAGAAACCAACATCTACACTGAAATCAATGCATTTACTCAAAGTAATCAAATAGTATTAGAAATCGCCAACTACACTGAAATCAATGCATTTAATGCAAACAATCAGATAGGATTAGAAATAATCTACATTTAAATCAATGCATCTAGTGCAAGCAATCAAATATAATTATAAATCGACGTCTAAATTGAAATCAACACATCCAGTGCAAGCAATCAAATAGTTTTAGAAATCACCACCTACACCAAAATCAATGCATCTAGTGCAAGTATTCAAATATCATTAGAAATAAATATCTACACTAAAATCGATGCATCTAGTGCAAACACACATGCTCTCACACTCCCTCTCTTTACCTTCCATCTATATCTCTATCTTCTCCTTCTCTCCCTCTCCCCCGCTAATATCTCTCTTTCCTCCTTTTGACCTCTCTCTCTCTCTCTCTCTCTCCATCTTCCTTATCACTAATTCTCTCTCTCTAGAAACCAACATCTACACTAAAATCAATGCATTTACTTAAAGAAATCCAATAGGATTAGAAATCACCATCTACACTGAAATCAATCCATTTAGTGCAAAAAATCAAATAGGATTATAAATCATGTACATTGAAATCAATTCATCTAGTGCAAGTAGTCAAATATTATTATAAATCGACATCTAAATTGAAATCAACACATTTAGTGCAAGCAATAAAATTGTATTAGAAATCACCACCTACACTGAAATCAATGCATCTAGTGCAAGTAATCAAATATCATAAGAAATAAATATCTACACTAAAATCGATGCGTCTAGTGTAAGTAATAAAATAGGATTAGAAATCACCATCTCAACTTATATCAATCCATCTAGTGCGAGAAATATTCCTCCCTCTCTCCACCCTCCATCCATATCTATACCCCCCTCCATGTATTCTTTTTTATCTCTCTATCTCAACCCCTAAACACATCTACTCTCTCACTCCATATATATCAATCTCTTTGTCAATCACCCCCTCTCCCCATCTCTCTCTTCTTCCCTCTCTTCAACTTCCATCTATATCTCTATCTTCCCCTTTCTCTCCCCCTCCCCCACTAATATCTCTCTTTCCTCCTTTTGTCCTCTCTCCCTCTCTCTCCATCTTTCTTATCACTCACACACTCTCTCTCTAGAAACCAACATCTACACTGAAATCAATGCATTTACTCAAAGAAATCAAATAGAATTAAAAATCGCCATCTACACTGAAATCAATGCATTTAGTGTAAACAATAAAATAGGATTAGAAATCATCTACATTGAAATCAATTCATCTAGTGCAAGTAATCAAATATAATTATAAATTGACATCTAAATTGAAATCAAAAAATTCAATGCAAGAAATCAAATTGTATTAGAAATCACCACCTACACTGAAATAAATGCATCTAGTGCAAGTATTCAAATATAATTAGAAATAAATATCTACACTAAAATTGATGCATATAGTGCAAATAATCAAATAGGATTATAAATCACCATCTCCACTTATATCAATCCATCTAGTGTGAGAAATATTCCTCCCTCTCTCCACCCTCCATCCATATCTATATCTCCCTCCATCTCTTCTTTTCTGTCTGTCTATCTCACCCCCCTAAACACACACACTCTCGCACTCCATATATATCAATCTCTTTGTCAATCCCCTCGTCTCCACATCTCTCTCTTCTTCCCTCTCTTCACCTTATATATATATCTCTATCTTCCCCTTCTCTCCCTCTCCCTTGCTAATATCTCTCTTTCCTCCTTTTGTCCTCTCTCCCTCTCTCTCCATTTTCCTTATCACTCACTCTCTCTTTATCTCCACCTTTATCTCTCTATGTCTTTCTTCTTACCTCCCTTTCCCTCCCCCTCCACGTCCATCTCTCTTTCTCTCCTTCTCTCCACTCTCTCACATCCTCTCCCTTCCTTCCTCTCTTTCCCTTTCTCTCCCATCTCTCTCTCTCTCTCTCTCTCTCTCTCTCTCTCTCTCTCTCTTCACCCACCAAATATGTTACTATATCCCTCCCTCTCTCCTTATGTCTCCTTCTCGCCCCATTATCTCCATCTCTCATTATTTGTATCTTTATCTCAGGCCCAAACATATACGTTCTCTCTATGTCTCTCCCTTGTCACTCCTTCTCTCTCTCCACTTCTCACTCTCTATATTTCTTATTTCCTACATCTCTCCCCTTCCAACTCCATCTCTCTATTGATCCCTCTCTCCTCCTCTCTCTCGTCCTTCCTCTCTCTCTCTTTCTCTTCTAACTCCCTCTCTCTCTCTCTCTCTCTCTCTCTCTCTCTCTCTCTTCCCCCATCACTCTCCTCCTCTCTCTCATCCTTCCTCTCTCTCCCTTTCTCTCCTGCCTTCCTCTCTCTTTTCCCTCCAATCCTCTCTCTTCCCCCATCTCTCTCTCTCTCTCTCTCTCTCTCTCTCTCTCTCTCCTCTAATCCTCTCTCTTCCCCCATATCCCTTTATTTGTCTCTCTCT
This sequence comes from Pinus albicaulis, assembly GCA_034641835.2. Lineage (NCBI taxonomy): Eukaryota > Viridiplantae > Streptophyta > Pinopsida > Pinales > Pinaceae > Pinus > Pinus albicaulis. The sequence goes on along the minus strand of CM076580.1, from coordinate 1,266,594,268 downwards.
TTCCGCCCCCCTCTCTCTCTCTCCAACTACATTACTATATCCCTCCCTCTCTCCTTCTCTCTTCTTCTCTTTCCCCTTCTTTCCATACATCTTACTTTGTCTCTTTATCTCACCCCTAAACATACACACACTCTCTCCATCTCTCCCTTATCACTCCCTCTCTTTCTCCACTTCTGTCTCTCTCTATTTCTGCTTAGTTATGTAAACTAATGAACATAAATATTCGTAAATATAAAGCATTCTGGAGTAAATATGAAAAGAGGTTTTATTTACTTACCATACCTCTGGTTTATTTATATTTTTATTTATTTACCATACCTATTTTGTTTACTATGGTATTTGGCCCATAGACTTCTTATATAAGTAGATTTTTATTTATAATCCTATTTGATATATTGTTATTTATTTACCTTACCTCTTTATACCTATTTTATATTTATTTATTTATCATACCTCTTTATACCTCTTTTATATTTATTTATTTACCATACTTATTTATAAATATGGTATTTGGCTCATGGTATCAATATTAATTTGTCCCATGGTATTAGTACCATAGGCTTCATCTAAATAAAACCTCTTTTTAAAGTTTTTTTTTTTTTAATATAAAAAAGTTTATGGAGTAAATATAAAAAGAATTTTTATTTATTTACCATACATCTAGTTTATATATATTTTTATTTATTTAGGATAGCTTTGGAGTAAGTATAAAAATAGGTTTTATTTATTTACCATACTTCATGTTTATTTATATTTTTATTTATTTAAATTTTAAAATATTGCAACTTTGATGGGGAAATATTTATGTTTTTAAATATTTTAATTTATCCATAGAATATGGGTTTTCTTTTTAAAGATTCATTTTACAAATATTTAATTAAAAAAAATATTAAAAGATTTTGGATTTTGATTGTTTGTGTTGAATTAACTATTTTCTTTTTATTTAGGAAATGGTATTGACTTTAGTAAAGAGTAAAGATGTTTAAAATTTTACTTAATTTGGAAATTCAATGTGGTAAATTTTTATGTTAAAAGTAAATTTATGATCCATTCAAATTCACCTATATAATTTACTATCCATTCCAATTATATAAATAATACATAGTTGTATTTTAATAGTTAATCTCAGCCCATTAATAATTTAAAAAAATTATATATAATATAAATATTCAAGTTGTATAAAATTCAATATTATGTTAATGCTTTGGCCGACATTAGAAAAAGTAAAATTTATTATTTTTGAGAACATACATACATACATCGGGGTCATACTAGGCTGTAGATTGCACCTCTGAACACAATAAAAAATTTGAATTACACTGTATATTTATTCTTCAGAAATCACATTGAAAGAAACAACATAGAACTGCATGTGAGTTCTGGTCAACTTCGTAATTCATTGTATATATTTGTTTGCTTTAAATGCTTTCAGTTGCAGATAATATACTCGTGAAATACCGCAATACAGATAAATTTAGATGGAAAACACCATATTTTTTCTTTGAAGCATGACCTGCATTACTCGCCTACATGGGAACTTAAATTTGACAAAGAAACCGTGATATGGATTCGAACAACCATTAAATGACACTGAGATTTTGTGAGGCACATGGTTTATTAAAGAGACTTACAGTTAGAAATAGAGAGAACGTAACTTACCTGTGAATCCTATTGCAGGTTGTGGGGCTGAAAGTGAGAGAGGAGAGCGGCATGAAAGTGAGAGAGGAATCATAATTAAACCAGAGAGAAAACAAATATTCGGGGGAGAGGAAAATGAATGAAATGTTGAATTCCATTTCATAGAGAATCTAGTAACTGGAAGAGATAGAGTATTATGAGATTAGTATTATTTCAATAACTATTGACCATTTTATTTTGAATTAAGGTGTAATCCTAATTATGACAAGGACCGCAAGAGCATCCATTCATACACCACACAACTTGTTTTCAAACCTTTAAAGAAATCCAACCATCTGTGTAACCACAAATGGTGTTATTATTTGTTCATTGCAAAGGCTATTTGAGAAGCACACAACCATTGTGCTTTGTATGCAAACGAACTTAGTGAGGGTTTAGATGATGCACTCTCACGTATAAGTACCATCATTTCTAAACTTGACCTAGCAAGTTGCAATCAAACTTTTCCAATGATACAATTACCTACACTCTCAATTTTATTTTTCACTTATTTATTTAGCTATAAGTAGAATAAGGTGGAAGATTATTTGGTGATTGGTACCTTCACAGTGGAACATGAATCTAAATATGTTAATTAAAACCACAGACACTTGAATTGGAACTTAAATAAAATTTACAAGAGGCGAAGAAAGTTTTTGAATAATTAGTCCATGAAATTTTCTTAATTGAGTCAATTATCAAAGAGAAGTTATTGAGTGTTTTTCCTTTCCAAATAAACTAAGTGCAATCATAGCTATAAGCACCAGAGTTATAAAAAGACCTATTTTTTTATTATCACTACTGATAGATGAACATACAAAAACACAAATGGAAGTAGAAGAAAGCATGTCAACATGATCTCATGTTGTAATAGATGATGTATGAAGCACAATGTGAACCTCTTCTTCCTCCACCATCACTATCTTCTTCACCTTCTTATTTTTTTTCATTTTTTTTCATATTGACTATAGTATAGTTCAATGAGTACAAGATTCATAATAATACAATCTACATCAATCATATCCAATCAAATTTTATAGGTCTAGTGTTGCACCTTACCATATTCTACTATATTTCATAGAGATTAAACCTTACTATCCATCTCATAATTAATATTGATAATTAAAATCCTATTCAAAAATTAAAATCTTATTAAAAAATATATCTATCTATAATTCTACCCACTTTCATAATAAATATTAACTAACTTTTATATTGCATTAATGAATATAACATAATTATAATATTTTTAATTTATAGTAATAAAATCATAATATAAATATCTATTTTTCATTATTTCCCATGCTCAGTGGAATGTTAAATTGAGAAATATTGTAAAAATCTCATAAACATATACGCAATTCCACCTCTTTAATGGTAGTTACTTTCTTCTTTAATCATAAAATTTTACTTTACAGAATCATCATACTGGCTTGGGCTTTTTCTAAGTCAGATAAGTAATAAATATGAAGAATAAGGAAACTGTTAGAGGTGGGATATGATCCAATGCCTTCGACTGGAATTCATGAAATTATTAAAAATGGAAAAGAGGAAAACGGTTAGACGTGGGATTTAAATCAATGCCTTCCAAGCTTAAGAGTATTTGGGCAGGTAGCACAATTGAAACCATTTGAATGAGTGGTCCATCTCAATTACTTTGTACGATGAGTTGGTACTCAATAAATCTTCAACACTGAGAATCAGTAATAATATATAATAATTAACTTCACTCAGTTCCCACCGATTCTCTCTTCTTGCAACTTCCTCAGCCCACTACCCACTTGTTCTTTGTAAAATAATACGTTCCTATATCTCACCCATATTCGACTGAATTTGTACACCATTCCGTGATTAAAACCTAACTAAACTACATGAGAAAGACTTTACATTATCAAATCAAATCTGAATCCCCCTGGGCACAGGTCTGTCGATAATGAGGGGGAACCTGTCGATTCTACCGCCAATTGTTTCATTAATGAATAACCAGATGAAACAACATTGACAAAACAAGTATTACCAACACTTTTCCACACCGCCAATGGTTTAAGTAATGAATAATTAAATGAAACAACACCGACAAAACATGTATTACAAACACTTTTCCATCATTGTGATTTTTCTATGACAAACAATTCATGAGATTCCCACGATTATTATCATTATACTGTTGGGTTCTTAATGATTAAAAATGTATTGAGAAAGAAAACGTCCACTAAATATCCGTTCTGTCACTGGTAATATTGGCGATGAGAATTTTATATTGCCTGCAGGAACCCAATTGGAGACGACACATCTTCATTTCTGAAGATGAGTTCATGCATTTGAATACACTCTTGAAACACGGTTCATTGGGCAAAGATTATTTTTCAGTCTTGGCTTGCACCATGACCATACCCCTGTAATGCGGCTCATGGCTCGAATCCTTTTAGTCCTAAACGCCTTCGCCTTAGCTGGGTCTTTATTGACAAGATTTTATTTCCTCCAGGGCGGATCCTGTCGATGGCTTTCTTCTTGGCTCGAGACTATTGGCTGACCTGTTCTCCTCCCACCTCTATGAACCCAACGGAGAGTATCACATCGCCCCCCACCTCTTTCTGGCTTCCTGCAGATTCTGAATTCTCACACGCGCTGAAGATTACCTATACGCATCTGGCCCCCCATTTCTTCCCGTTTCCGCATTGGCTGTGTTGATCACCGCCCAACTCGGCTTCAATGCCATATTCACATACTGTCAGATCGACGAAACTTCATCCATTTCTCTATAAATTTTGTAGCTCTGCTCAAGGCCAGCTCCATTTTGCTTGCTTTCCATTCTAGAACCACAGGCCTGAAGAAGTAACAAAGAAGCAGCACATGGTGGGGTTGGCAAGGTTTGTCAATGAATGGAAGTCCACATGAATAAAAAAAACGCGCTTTTAAATTCAAATTTGAATCCAACAAATCCAATTGAAATGTTTCCAGACTGGATTAAGTTATCTACAGATGTATAGATGGACAGGATCATGTGATTCATGCCCATGTATATGTCTGCAAAAGTTATTTTTTGGCCGAAGTCTTTTTGGTAAATTTTTTAGCTGTAATTTTTAAAAATCTGACAGGAATTTATTGAAAATATAAATTTGATAAATAACTTTGCACAATCAAAGTGTCCTAGGGTTTTTTAGGGTGCTGAATCTCCGAAAAGTCTCACTAAAGACAACTCTTTTTTTGACAATCTCATGTATGAAATGGCCTTTAGCCATATTCTCTTATAGTCATGAAGCAATCATAAAAAATATCTTCACCATGATCACTTTAGTGTTCGAAGTAAAATTCATAATAAAATTAAAGCAAATACACCATCCAATTATAAATAATATATACAATAAAACAATATATATAATAAATACTCAAACTTATTTATTAAGAGCTTAAAAAATAAAGCTCGTCCATTAACAACATCATTAACTACATCAACCACTATGGGTGCATCAACCACTATGAATTGTGACCCCACTGGAATAACAACTGCAAAGTCGCTAGAAAATCAAAATTTCATACAACATGTTTAGATGGTCGCATGGCTGATGGATGGCCATAAAGTACTGAATCTTTTAGTGAACTATTAAATATCCTATAGCTTAAGAAATATTGATAGCCAAATTTTAACACACTGTAATCCAAACACGCTATAAGCCGTCTTTTTAAGATGATGACATTGCTATCAGGTCGGCTGGTTTTTCTTACGAACATGTTCTGATAATTAATTGCGTTGTTACGAACTTGGTGTCAGAAGATTAAGGTGAGAACAATGAGATTAACATATACTCCAAAGCCAATTTATTAAAATGGGCTCATACCTTCTCCGCTTGTTTGTCTTCCAACGAGTTGACATCATTACGTGGAAAAATGTTGTTTGAATAAACACCGGATGCTTTGGATTTGCCATGTGTAAAACGATTGTCATAAACAAAAATGAATAGGATGCGATACAGAAATAAATTGACAGCGGGAAAGAGATTCAAAAATGTTGAAACACCATCAATTTCGATGCTTTCAAGTCACTGCTTTGTTCCCCTGTATCTTAAATTGAATTAAACGCACACAACAAAGCATAGCAGAAGTTCCACTAATTTCCATGTTTGATTTTTCATAAGAGAAGCATATTCATCATTCATAGCATTTCTCCATTGTTCATGTTGTTTAGCTTGTTCATAAATAACTCGTTCTACAACATTCATGATATTAGACATTAAGGCATAATCTCTATACTTTGCAGGAAGTTGGGTTTGTCGGGATGACCTTCTTGGTGCCACAATACCTGTTGGAGTTCCATCCATGATTCTTTGGCTTTGAGGTGAATCACCCTCTCGTGATGACTCACTGCTGCTGGATGTGCTCATACTGCTCTCATCCTGATCTTGAACCTGTACCTGCACCTGTTCCTGTTCCTGCTTAATCAAAGTATCAAGTTTGACATGAGCATCATTAGATATATGCCATGCATCATTCTTTGTATCACTTTTATCAGCCTGCTCATGAAACAGCACATCTCGACTTGCAAATAGTTTATGGGAACTGGGATCAAACAATTTATAGGCTTTCTGATCCGCAAAATACCCAATAAAAACACACTTGATTGACTTCGCATCAAGCTTTCTTCTGTTAGCCTTAGGAATATGTGCAAAGGCAGTACGTCCAAAGACTCTTAAATGACTCACATCAGGTTTATAACCATGAAGAACCTCAAAAGGAGTTTGAAAAACTAATTGCTTAGTGGGACATCGATTCTTCAAATAAACAACAGTATTAATGGCTTCTGCCCAGAAACCATTAGAGATGTTCTTACCTTGAAGCATACTGCGAGCACATTCCACCAGTGTTCTATTCCATCTCTCAGCAACACCATTTTGCTGAGGGGTATGAGGTACTGTGAACTGTTGTTGGATCCCATTAGATTTACAATAGCTATTAAATGCGCCTGACTTATATTCACCCCCTTGATCAGATCTGAGTATTTTAATGTACTTACCTATTTGTTTTTCAATCATAGTTCGAAACTCTTTAAAATACTCAAATATATCACTTTTCCTTCGAATGAAATAGACCCAGGTATACCTATATCTATCATCAATAAAAATAACAAAGTATGAAGCACCACCAAGAGACCTAGTTTGCATAGGTCCACATACATCAGTGTGAATTAATTCAAGTATATCATACTGTCGTTTCTCGGTATGAACAGGAAACTCTTCTCTATGTTGCTTACCAAGTACACAAGCTTCACATGGCAAATGTTCACACTTCATAACAGGAAGTCCTTCAACCATTGATTTCCTTTGCAACAACAATAAATCATTGTAATTTAGGTGCCCATACTTGTGATGCCATAATTCTGCTGTCGATGTCTCTTTGGATGTCAATGCAACATGACGCTTCACTGTCACATCCAATTTATATAATCCTCCAACCCTGGTACCTATAGAAACAACCCTGTAGTGGTCCTGAACATCTTTCACAATACACCCCAATTTACCAAATTCCACTTTTAAATGATTATCAGTGATAGTGGAAACAAATATCAAATTCTTTTTGAGAGCAGGTACATACATCACATTATGAATCTGTCGCATTTGTCCATTAGGTAAGTACACATTTATTATGCCATAGCCTTGAACTTTAAGTGACCTATCATCTCCTAGGTAAATGTGTGTGCCATCAGATTTCTCATAATATTTATCATACCATTCTTTATTACAAGTCATATGTGCCGATGCACCAGAATCTATGAACCAAGCATTCTCATCATCAGTTTTAGCAGACAATGCAGCATCAGAAAGAAACAACTTAAGATTTTTAAATCCATCAGTCACTGAGGTGTCTCTGTTTATGAAATTTCCATTATGCCTTCTATGTCTTTGATTTGATTCATTATTCTTTCTTCTATAGCAATCTTTAGCTAGATGTCCAGGTTTTCCACAATAATCACATTCAATGTTTCTCTTAACATAAGAATCAGGAGGTGTCATACCTTTCTGTTTTGCTTGAAAACGGCCTCTGTTCCTGTCCCATGGTCTCCCTCGGAATGGTCTTTTACCTCTTGCAGTCAAAGCCAAATCAGAACCATTTGACTCCAGTTCAAAATTTTTCATTCACTCTTCTTCTTGAAGAAGAATTCCAGCCAATTCTTCAAATGTAGGAGGTTTCGGTCTAGCTGAGAGTGCTAAAATAAAGACTTTATAGTCTGGGACTAACCCCTTCAACACAACAGTTACCAAGTCGGTACTAGATACTTTTTCACCAATATCACCAAGCTTATCACTCAAGTCTTTAATTCGGGAAACAAAGTTGCTAATGCTTTCATTGGCTTCCATTTTGATAGATAGCATCTTTGTTTTTAAAAATAAAATACGGTTTGCATTAGTAGTTTCATACAAACCTTTGAGAGTGTCCCATGTCGCCTTGGAAGTTTCACAATCCCGAATGTGAGGAATAATATTGTCCTTCACTGACATGCGTAGCAGCACCTTTGCTTTCATTTCACGCTTATCCCAATCTTGAGTGGCAGCAGGAGGTGTAGGCTTGGGCTCATCACCTTTAACAATTGTCCAGAGATTGTATGCCTCCAGAACTGTCATCAGCTTAAATTTCCAATTTACATAATTTTCACCATCAAGTTTTGTAGATTCATTTAAATAGGAGTCAGCAAGTGGATTATCCATTTCAACAATAATGACCAGCTTCTAAAGCCGGATGAATTTTATGCTCACCCTCGTCCTAAATCCCACTAGGACAAATAAAATTTCAAGTAGAGTACCAATGAAGCCACAAGCTTCATATAATAAAGTCCGAAAAAAAAACTTTAAAAGGTATTTTAAAAAAAAAAAAAAAAGCTTTCACTTTTGTATTAAAACTGATCACTTCTTATATTAATCACCTCCCATAACAATCATGGAATTTTGTTGAAATAGTAATAAAAAAAAATGACTTATAACCTTGCTGCACCCCGCACACTTGAATACAGCGCTCCAATGAAGACAGCGATTACCAGTGATACCGCGCACTTGAAGACAGCACTCTAGGCGGTGATGATTTCATACAGGCATAGACAAAAAAACGTGACTTCACTCGTTGTTTAGGCGTAGACAGTGCTCCTTGGACGCAGGTCGAGTTCCGTAATTGAAACACTGGAAACTTCACAGCCAACACAACACGCTGGATTTAAAAATCTTAGACACCTCACTCGTTGTTCAGGCGTAGATAGTGCTTCTTGGACGCAGGTCGAGTTCAGTACTCCGCACACCTTAACGATTGTTCAACAACATTCAACCTTTACGCCAATTGTTGAACAACGTTCAACCTTTACGCAGATCGTTGAAAATACGTTGTCTTAGCTCAACTACGCTAACTGACAACAATACGCTGTCTCAGCTCAACAATACGCTGTCAAAAAATTCACTCAGATCAACAATACGTTGTCTCAGCTCTCGGTCCGGTCGATGTGCCAATCCTGGGTTTTGAAAGCGGAGCTCTCACTCCAATACCCAAACAGGCTCCGATACCAAATTGAATTAAACGCACACAAAAAAGCACAACAGAGAAACGTGAGACAAAGCTCACTGAAATCAATGAATTGAACTGCACGATTACATCACACTTATATAGCAGATTACACTCACCTAATATTCCTGAAGAAGAGGAAACAAACCTAAATACATGCAACCAATTTCTAAATAAACACTCTCGTTCAACCACTCAAAACTAAATCTATTTTTGCATGATCTAGATTATTCTCACATCTTATGTATCAACTTCCTTTGATAAGCTACACATTACTCATAAATTTCGAGGCACCTATAGTTATTATTTAAGTACTTAATAAATGCGTTCACCTCTTTACACGACTATGAGTTTGTTCCAGCAGACCTATCCAAATCCTTAGATACATTGAAATTTATTTTATAATATTTTAATAACATTAAAAATACAACCGGCCCAAACTCATTCTTTATTTAAATATATTATAGATGCTTGAACAGTCAATAGATCATTCCAGAAATATAATTTTAAATAAAATACAATATAGTATTATTCATTTTACTTGGGCATAAAATCTTTGACCGTTCTCTTTACTGGGAGGTGAAGGCAGTCTGGGATAGAATTGACTCATGGATAATAAAATTAAAGTAACAAGAATAAACTTGGATTATCAATTTTATTATTATTTTTAAATTTCAAATGGCATGGAATTAAAATAAAGTTATTTCAATAATTTTCTTTACCTAAAATTGAAGTAATTGAAGTGTTTTTATTTAAAGTACAACTCTAAAATTAATAAATATTGTGCGGTAAATTATATTTTAAGATTTATTTTTGAATCTATAATTTTATTTTAAATTAAAAGTTAAATACATGGGCACTACTTGAAAGAAGTTTTATTAAACTTCTTATCAATAGATGATATGTTCATAAAAATGGTAGTATCAATTTATTAAAACAATACTGGTTAGATCTATTCCAAGAGACTACACCAGGAGGGGTTGCGTCCACAAGTTGCTCTCCATTCTCATTAGAATGAAATAAATATATAGCTTACATGCTTATAAGGAAGTTTGAATCAATACCTAAGAAATAGGAACAAACTCCTAATCTAAAGTTTTGTGAATTGACTCTCTCTAATTAACTTTCTCCATTATCTTCAACACTCTCCCTTCATGGAGAAAGCGTTAAAAAATATTCCTAACATTTCTCTAAAAAATTCAAATTTAATTATACCAATAGGCTTACTAAAAATGTCTGCAACATTATCACAAGTGTTACAATATTCAACATGAATTTCTTTTGACTAAACTTTCTCCCTGACGAAGTGAAACTGTGTATCAATGTGCTTAGTGCTTTTATGAAACACCAAATTATTTACAAGTTTGATGGAGCTCTAGTTATCACATCTGATATCTATTGCATCTTTCTGTTCTTCTCCGGCATCCTGGAGAAATTTCCTCACCTAAATTGCTTCACACATCGCTTGATACTCAACTTTCGTTGAAGACAAGGAAAATGTGTTCTGATTTTTACTACTCCATGAAATGACCCCACACCTGATGCTAAATGCATAGTCCGTTATGGATCTCCTCTCATCTACATTTCTAGCCCAATCAGAGTTTCAAAAACTTGTCAATTTAACATCACAAGAATGAGTATATATAATGCCATAGTCTAAGGTTCCTCAAAGATACCTTAAGACACCTTTTGTTGCAACCCAATGGCCCTTAAGTGGCTTGGACATAAATTTTCTTAATACATTGGCTGCATAAACCAAATCTGGTCTAGTAGTGGTCAAGTAGATTAAACTCCCAACCAACTATCTGTACAATGTTGCATATGCCTCCTTTGAAGTGTCATCACCCTAAAGTTTGGTATTCTGTTGTAACGACACTGTTGCAGCTTTACACTGATTCATCTTAAACGTTTTCAATAGACTCTATGCCTCCTTTGAAGTGTCATCACTCTAAAGTTTGGTATTTTGTTGTAACGACATTGCTGCAACTTATCCATCTTTAAATTTTTCAGTAGACTCCTCACATACATACCCTATGATAGAAAATTTTGTCCTAAATCTCTCCAGGTCTCAAGACCCAAACAATAACGAAGCTCGCTGAGGTCTTTCATCTCAAACATTTGTGACATCTTCCATTTGATTTCTTTAATGAGTTTATATGCATTTATTGTAATGATAATATCATCTACATATAAATAAATAAATAAAATTCGTCCATTTTCATCAAACACAGTATCGAGATTGCAGTCATTTTTGCTTCTTTTATAACTCTGTTGCAATAAAAATGAACCAATTTTATCATACCATGACCTCAGTGCCTGTTTTAGTCCATATAAAGCTTTCTTTAATCTACAGACTATATGTTCTTTCCCCTACTCAACAAACCCCTTAGGTTTCTCTAAATACACTTCCTCTTTCAACTCCCCATTTAAGAAAGAAGATTTAACAACTAGTTGCTGCATCATTCAATGATGTTCAGTAGCTAAGGAAATTAACATTCTGATTGTATTTAAGTTTAACTGCAGGGGTGAAGGTTTCCTCATATTCTATACCTTCTTTATGTGAATTCCCTTTGCAAGTAGCCTAGATCTATATTTATCTATGATCCCATCTGCTTTAAATTTGAGCTTGTATAACCATTTCTAACCTATGGTTTGTTTTCCCTCAGGTAATTCAACTAATTTCCAAGTTTTGTTTCTAATAATTGATTCATGTTCCTCCTCCATGGCTTCCCTCCATTCATTATATTGAATGACATCCTTATAACTAGAGGGTTCAACAATATTTAACATGCTAGTGATAAAATCATTTTCCCTATATTTTGCTTGTAATTGAGTTTTCATATCTGATCTGTTGGGTGTTGGAGTGGAATCACACCTGTTCTAATTATTCCTTGATGGACTTGGTTTCACGATTGCATCTATAACATCTGCTTCTTCCTTTTTCTATTGTTGTTATTGTTGCTCATGGTTGTCTCTTGTTCCATTACTCCCTTCTTTCACCAACAAAGGAATAGCCCATTCTTCATTGTTGTTTTCATTGTTTCTATCATGAACATGCTCATGAAAAACTACAACTCTACTCGCAAAAGATTTATGAGTAGAGGGATCAAACAACTTGTAAGCTTTAAATTCAGTACAATACTCAACAAAAGTGCATTTAATGGCCTTTGAATCCAATTTATTTCTATCATCCTTTGGAACATGAGAAAAGGCTTTGGGTAGGTTTAAATCCTAACAAGGCTTCAAATGGAGTTTTAAATTCAAGGCTCTTAGTTGAACACTTGTTTTTCAAATACATTGTGGTATTTATTGCTTCAGCCCAAAATCCATTACAAAGATTGTTACCTTTCAGCATGCTACAAGCACACTCCACAAGGGTTATGTTTTTCCTCCATTATCTTCAACAAATGTCAGTATTTATTCAGGATCACCCACCTTTTTCACAAATAGCTAAAAACATCCCCGAAGAAGTATCGGGTTTTCCAAAAAAAACCACAAGTTATTTCGCTGACGCAACGATAGCTGGCACTTGCGCACTCATTTTTAATATGATGCTAGGGAATTTATTTATGTTAATTAAAAAAAACCATATTTTATGATATTCAATTTCCTAATAAGGATAACATTTACTGTAAGCGAGAATATATATATATATATATATATATATACAATTTTATTTTATAAATTTCAAGGTAACACATTTCACACTAGTAATCTTACTTTGTACTTATATAGTTTTATTTTATAACCTTTACCTAACATTATATAAGTCTTGTTTATATTTTATAAAGAATTTACATCTTACATTGTAGATACAAGTTTTCAATATCACTCATCAGAAACACTAAAATTCTTAAACTAAAATTCTTAAACTAGTTCGCTGTGTAAATGACACATTAAAAGAAAAAAGTAAAATTGTTATATAATATTTGGAAATTGTATATTTTAATTAAATAGTCATTATGTTAGATGACAAAGAACATTGAAATTAGATGAAAACCCAAGGGAAAATGAAAATGATAATAATATTTTTTATATTAATGAAATAATATATATATACATATATATATTAATTATCAATATTTTTATTTATCTATTTTTAATTATAAATACTACTTGATAGTTTTCAATAAAATAATAATATTTTTTATTTATTTATTCTTATTATGTTTTGAATTTAAAAAAATTGTTTTAGAGTAAAATATTATGGATTATAATAGTTTTTAATTAAACATTCTCATTTTAATTAATCTTTTTTATAATGGAAAAGTTTTTATATAGAATATAAGTATTTTATATAAGAAATGATTAATTAGTGTGTGGGATAAATATCATTAAAAAAATATATAATTATAATAAATTAATAATAATTAATTATAATTATGATAAATTTACTATAAATGAATGAATGCAAGTTTATGTTATGATTTGATGAGATATTTTTATAGTAATTATGTGAAATTTAATGTTTTTAGTGTGTGTGTGTGTATATATATATATATATATATATATAGTTGCTTCCTAAAATTGCTTCTAATTGTAGTCGAAATCCTCATCTTCGCCTCAAGAGAGGGTGATATAAGGATGCCCAGTCCTTGATCAACCATTGGGGAATTAAGGAGGAGCTCGGTATGGGAAACAAAGATAATATCAAAAATACTAATATCTCCAATTTTAAGGAAAAGTCGTGGGAGGATCACTAGCTGGAGCTAAAAGGAAGGTAAGATACTATAAGGAAGTGATCAACCCCACCCTTTATAATCAGAATTTTATTCTAAGCAGATGGAAGATGAAAAAATTTTCCTTTTAGACTGTTGGACTCTTACTCACATTGGCTCTCAATAATCTACCATCTCCCACACTTCCAATTTTCTTAACCTATTAAGCCAACCCACACCTATAGTGATCTTGGAGTACATATTTCTCTTGTCTTTGACCATAGAAACAAGATTTTGAAGAATGAAATTTAAATTCTTTGTCCTCTCTTAAAGTTTGTTCAACCTCTTAACGGAGGTTAACCATCATCATCATCATCACATATATATAGATTTCAACTTAAAATTAATATTCTTTAAAGAAAATATTAATATTATTAAATATTCATTCCCTTCATATTTTTACACCGTAATCTTTAGTATATCTTATAATATTAAATAGCTAAAGTGAAAAAAATAATAATGAGAATTAAAAAAAAATGTATATTAACCTTCAAAACAATAAAAAAAAATATATTTTAAAAAATAAATAATATTAATTAATAAAATTAATTTTACATTGCAATATTTACTCTCTCTTATAATATTAAATGATTAAAATCTTTTGTCTACCTTATAATATTAAATGATTAAAGTGAAAAAAATTAATGACAAGAATAAAAAGTGTGTATATTAACCTTCTAAACAATAAAAAATATACTTAAAATATAAACAATATTAAGTATAAAATAAATTATATTTGAAAATTTGTGCAATGTATATGTTTGTAATTTCTTGGATAATAGATTTTTTTTTTTGTTTTGTAGAAAGAACATAAAGAATTAAAGGTATAGAAAGATATTTTATGCATTTGTAGTACAAATATAAATCAATTAATTTTTAAAAATTAACTTGAAAATTATTAATAATATCATTTACTTTTTAAAATTTGTCATATTGAAAATTGAAAATATCATAAATAATTTGAAAATTTATTTATTATTATTTATTATTTATAAAAATAAGAGATAAAATAGAAAATAATTATACAAACATATGTATATAAAGGATAATGAAAATGTTTGTATTAGACCAAAGGATATATGTCATCATAAGTTCAAGCCTTTTAAATTAACTTTCGTATCCAAACTCAAAATTACATTCTAAAGAGATCCACTATTCACAAAAACAATGGCAGTTTTATGGAGGTGAATAACTTCCAATAGAGCCCCAAAATAAAGCAGAATTAAGGGTAGATACACTCCTAGTTTATGATGTAACCTGAAGATGCATAACTTATCATTGGAATTATTACTACGGAATGAAAGATGGTATTACTTCGACATTAACCATCAATTCACCAAATTTGAGATTGATTCCCATAATGTCACATACATCTGCTTCCTTATTATTATTATCTCATAGTATTTTCTTATAATTCATAATTGGGATATATTTTATATCAGACTGTAAGAAAGTAAGAGTAATTGAGATTCTTTAATATTTTTGTAGCATCTCCTAATGTGTTTTTTTTTTAACTACTTTACCTTGCATAACATGATCATATTTCAAGTGTACTAAACAAAGGTTGTGATCCTCATGTCTGATTTCCACATTTTTGTGTTGATAATATTTATGTTTACAATATCAACAAAATAGGATCATTATAATGGTTTTTATTGTCGTACTACCACCATATGCATTTACATATTTTGTAGTACATTATGATTCTTCAAGATCAATGATATGTTTCTTGGTATACTAGGGTTAATTTGAGGTTTGAGCCTACCCGTATAAATGTTCCAACGTAACACTATTTATATGTTTAATATATTTTGTGCCTACCCTACTAGTTCTATTTATAAAGTGATTAGTGAGGAGCTTCCGAACCTTCCCGATGGCCTAGCTAGCACACATAAGGTTGATTGCATGAATGGATTTGGCACATGCAACTTGTCTCATTGAAGGAATTTTTTATGGAAAATTATATTGAAGTTTAAAAACATTGGTGTATCTAACTAGTCCCTAATATGAAAACAATAAAATGTTTATTGATATATTTGTAAAAATATTCAAATTTATAATTTTTTTATATACATTCTCTATATAATGTTGGTGGTTTTTAAGGTAAAATAACTTTATATAGTAAATTTTGGGCGAATTATTTTTAGAAAAAAGGAAATTGGCAAACCCTTTTTTTTTTTGGAAAAATCATGGAAAATTAGCCCACCCACGAATATTATACCCTAAAATTTTCCATGGTCTCATTTTCCACCATCGATAACCTAAGGTTCTAATCAGATGACCCAATCTTGACCAAGGAGGTTTAGGGGTAACTACCCCGTTTCCTTTGTCGCACCACCAATTCATTTTCACTCTCACTCTGATCTGTCGATATCTGCAGTCTCCGTGCAAAACCCTAAGCAAGGTCAACTCCTCCACCATGCTAGACATAACCACATTCAGTCATGTATGCAACAATGTTTCTGTCATGGTTTAATTATGATATTTTTTTTCAAGTTTTAGTTTTGAGCTGGAAATATATTTCTCTTTCACAATTTTGGTTTTCATTTCCTTGCAACTACAAAATTAGTGAATCACAATGATTTGGTGAGGCTCAATGTTATCCCGTCAAGGTATTATGGGCCTTTTCACTCTTCCTCTAACCCTCGACAAACAATTTTTGAATTATTTTGTAAACCCTTACGAAATTTTTGATGATTAATCTATAGGTTCTAGTTTTATTCCCGAGGTCGGTATTAAAAAGTTCTACATGGTACCATGTAGGTAAAAATTCTCCCTCTGCTAACATGTCGATAATGTTAGTTTATATTATCATGAAACCTAGTGTTCATATGAGTTTTGATCTCTTGATTTGTTGTGTGTGGTTAGGATTTTGGGTTGTTTGTTGTGCATTCAATGAAAATTACTTGGGTTTTTACCTTCGACAACTTATATATTTTTGTATGAAAATTGGGTTTTATTTTATTCTACAAGATTTTTCTATAATAGCTATTGTATCCACACTGTATTCATTATGTACTATTCAATATCATTTTTAATTTAAAAACTTGTTACTTGTGTTTTTTTAACCGTAATTTTAGGGTTTTTATTAAGCACTTGTAGAAATTTCAATTGTTCTGGATTGGCATATTACTTGAATGACCATTGATAATTTTTATAATATTTGTTTCTTCCTTTCTTCAAAATTTACTTATCGACATAATAGGTAAATAATAGATTTACGTGGTTCATTCATCTAATCAATTGTATATTTCTGCGTTGCTGATTATTTTAGGTTGTATTATAATAATTTTTTTGTATGGTTATATTTCTAGTAATTTCTGGTTAATGATTCCCTTTGTAGTTTCAATATATATACAAGTATCCATGTTTTTTTTCTTTACTAGACTCATATTGTATTATGGTTCCCTTAATGGTAGGTTAAGATTTTCAATTGTTATTTATTCTAGAGATTAAGGATGGGCTTATACTAGGCCTGGCTAACTCCTTACATTTATAAAAAGGGACCCATAATTGTTTCTCGGCTATTGGTATTAACCGGTTTGTGAGGCTGGACTTGCAAAGGTTAAACTAGTTTGAGCCCTAACTCCTTACACCCTGACCTCTTTGGGGACATGCAAATAAAAACAGAGAAAGAGTAGACCACTATGATACCATTGATCTAGAGTAAGCTAGTCTGAATTATCCTTTAACTCTCCAAAATCCCCTTCCCTTCAATTTCAACGAAACCTAAAAAAGAAGAAGGAGATTATATGTGAATGGGTGAAGAAATATTGAGAGGAATCCTCCAAAATATCACTGGAAATTGAATCAAATATTCTATCACTTTGGAAACAAATTTCCACTCCGAATGCTTTGAAAAACCTCCAAGAAATTATTTGTGCTGAAAAAAGTATAAAAAGGACATTTTCCTTAACTGTGAAAAAGAATATCGCCTAAGGGGCTGATCCCTTTGGCTCAGAACAAGGGATGAAAACACCGAAATATTTCCATAGAGTGGAAAAAAAAAACCATAAATACTATTTGGGGTATTACAGGTCCCTCTCATGTTTGTTCTTCTTCGTTCTCTAACGTTGTAAGAGAAGGTTGCTCATACTTCAAAGGAATTTTCAAGATGGAAGAAAGTGTCATGATTAAGCATATTCTCTAAGTGGAAAAACATTCCCCTAGATTTATTGAAGAGGAAGATAACAATGTGCTTATGGAAGGGATTTCAAAGAAGGAAGTGGGCTTATTTTCCACATTTTTTCAAAAAAAAGATTCACTAATTTCCATATTTTCTAAAAATGATTCACCCAAAATTTATGGAATAATTTCTTTTTACACTAAAAATCATCAATATTTTATAGATACAATATAAAATAATTAGAAATCTCAATAGATTCACAAATATATCACCTATGATTTTATAGTTTTTGTATTAAGGACTAGGAATATTTGCGAAGGTTTCTAAACTTTAAGATAATTTTTCATCGTTAAAATTTCCCTGGAAGAGAAAATATATCATGTACATGAAATTAATCTTATGCATTTTTTTTTTACAACTAATTGATTAATGTAATTTTTGCAAAAATATCAATATAGAAATTCACTTGGGAGTGCCAAGAGGGGTCATGGTGATGACCCATATTCTATATAAATCATGATGCCATTTTTCCATTATGTCATTTATGGGCACAAAATTCCATTATCTATGTTGGGAATGAAGTTTTATTTTGTAAAAAAGAAAAATGTATAGCTGGACTAATTTGAATACAAATACATGAATTTAGACTTGTGTTTATCACACCATTGAATTTTAAATTCATTATGTTGATTTGATGTTATATTCTATCAATGTTATTTTATATACTTACCAAAGCTGAGTATATAAGGAGGTTGAATTTGTGCATAAATTTTGTATATGCGCATATATGGAAGTTGTGTATATACGTAAGTTGCATATATTCCATATATGAACAACTTCCATATATGTGAATATATTCTATATATGTACACATATAAAAGTTGAGTATATATAGAAGTTTTGCACAACTTCTGTAATATGTATACGCAAGTCTCTATATATGTGCAACTTTCGTATATGCACATATCTTCCGTATATGTGCAACTTCTATATATGTGCATATCTTTCATATATGTGTATCATTTGTATATGTGCATACACATAAGATATGCACATATATGAAGGAAGCGCATATATGGAATATGTGCACCTATACGAAAGTTGCACATATAGATAATTTTGTGATTTTATGGACTTCTACATACCTTTTATATATGCGCATATCTTTTCTGCATATGAAAATTTTGTATATACATATATCTTCTATATATGTATATACGACAACATACATATCTTCTGTGCCTATAACAAATAAGTGAATATACAAGGAAGCACATATACAGAAGACATGCACATATATGGAAGACATGTACATATACGAACCCTATTCATATATGGAGATTGAAGTTGTGCATATATGAAAGATATGTGCATATACAAAAGTTTCACATATACAAAAGATATATGCATATATAGAAGAGATGCGTATTTACGGAAAATATGTGCATATATGGAAGATATGCTCATATACATAAGTTGCACATGTACGAAAGATGTGCAAATAAGAAAGTTACACAAATTTTATATGTGTGCATCTTTTGTATCACATATCTTCCATATATGTATAGCTTTTGTATATACACATATCTTCTATATATGCGCAACTTCCGTATATGTACATATCTTTTGTATATGCATATATATTTTGTATATGCGCAATTTTCATATATGCACATATCTTCCGTATACGCACATGCCCATGCACAACTTCAACCTCCATATATACACAACTTCCACATATGTGCATATCTTCCATATGTGCACAACTTCTGTGTATATGCATATACAAAAGTTATGTAGAACTCCAACCTCTATATATGTGCAGGGTTCATATATGCACATGTATTTCATATATGCACAAATTTTGTGTATTCACATGTCTACCATATATTTGTTTCTTCTATATTTTCACTTCTTCAGTATAGGCACAAAATATATGTTGGGAAACCAGCTCCAAAAAGAGAAGAAAAGAGATATCAACGCCTTAGAAATAAGCCACTTCGAGGGGGCAACCTCCAATACATTACATGAATGAACAATTCTTGGATGATACAATTTACAAAACCTTCTTTCTATATATAGGAGTCCATGGGGCCATAATGTAATCCTAGTGGGCTACAATGTAATCCTAGCCGACCTAACAATAATAATTTAAGGGCACAATAATAACAAAATGGGGGTTACAAGGGTTCAATAATAACAATAAGGGGGTTACACTAACAATAATAAGGGACTATAGTAGTGATATAGGGACCTAACATGCCCCTCTCCTTCAAAAAAGTGTTGTCCTCAACGCTTGAGTAGCTCCGGGTGCTTCTGTATAAAATTCTCATCCTCCCATGTAGAATCTTCAGTGGGTAAGTTCTTCCACTTGATGAGATACTCTGAAATTGATCGATTCCGTAGCTGTCGAGTTCTTGTTTCCATGACCGCTTCAGGTTCCAATATGATTTTTCCTTCCTCATCAAGTTCTGGCAATATTGTTTGAACTGAAAGATTTTCACCTATAACCTTCTTTAAGCATGAAACATGGAAAACTGGATGTACTCGCGAAGAAGCAGGAAGCTCCAATTTGTATGCCATAGTACCAATCTTTTGCAACACCTTGTAAGGACCATAGTACTTTGGTGATAATTTATTATCCTTCTTAGCTTGCTTCAGGGAAATTTGTTTGTATGGTTATAGCCGTAAAAATACCCAATCTCCCACATCAAAACTTCTCTCGCTGTGATGTTGATCTGCCTGTTGTTTCATTCGATTTTGTGCCAAATTCAGGTTATCCTTTAAGAGTTGGAGAACTTCTTGCTGATGCTCGATGTGATCTTCCACTGCTTGAGCCTTCGAATTTTCTCTTAAATATGATGTGATGGATGGTGGATGATATCCATAAAGTGCCCTAAATGGGGTCATTTTTGCTGCAGTATGGAAGGAAGTGTTATACCACCATTCAGCGAGAGGTAACCACTTGACCCATTGTGTTTGTTTATCAGATACAAAACAAAAAAGATATCCTTCCAAGAATTTATTTACTATCTCAGTTTGACCATCAGATTGAGGATGATAAGATGAGCTATGAGCTAATTGAGTACCCAAACAAGAAAATAACGCTGTCCAAAAATTTCCAGTAAAAATGGGATCTCTGTCACTCACAATAACCCTTGGGCTTCCATGTAGCTTTTGAATTCTATCCATAAATGTAGTAGAAATTGTACTTGCTTTAAATGGATGAGATAATGCACAAAAATGTGCATACTTGGTAAGTCTAACAACTACCACCATGATGACATTCTTTCCTTTGGACTTAGGTAAACCTGTGATAAAATCCATTGAAATCTCCTCCCAACATTGACTTGGAATGGATAAAGGTTGTAGAAGTCCCGGGGTCTTAATTGTCTCAACTTTATTCTGCTGGAAAACCAAACATTTCACCACAAAATTTTGAATATCAGATTTAAGGCCATCCCAAAAAAATTCTTTCTTCACCCTGTGGTAAGTTTTTAAAAATCCTGAGTGTCCTCCTAAAGGAGAAGTGTGCAATTCCAGAAGAATCTTTTGTTTTAGTTGGGAATTCTTGCAAATATATAAGCGATCTTTGTACCATAAGGAATCATTTTTCCAACTAAATGTATCAGATGTACTAGGATCTTGCTGCAACTTTTGAATGAGTGTCCATACATCTTTGTCCTTCTTCCATTCATCTCTTGCTTCAGTTATCCAATCGGGTTGGATAATAGAAATGGCACAAAGCAATGCTTCCACCTCTTCATTCTTTCTTGAGAGTGCATCTGCAACAACATTAAGCTTTCCTTTTTTGTAGATTATTTCCAAGTCATAACCCAACATCTTTGTGACCCATTTTTGCTGCTCTTCTGAAGATAGTCTTTGTTCCAAAAAATGTTTAAGACTATCATGATCAATTTTTACCTTGAAGTGTCTTCCCATTAGGTAAGTTTGCCATTTCTTTAGTTCATGCAGTATTGCTAACATTTCCTTCTCATAAATAGGTTTTTGTAAATACTTTCCTTTGATTGGATGACTTTCAAAAGAAATGGGTCTTCCTTCCTGCATTAAAACAGCACCAATTCCATTTCCTGAGGCGTCGCATTCCACAATAAAGGTTTTTGTTAAGTCTGGCGTAGCTAAGACAGGCACTAGGCACATTGCCTCTTTAAGACGTTCAAAAGCCTTAGTTGCTTCAGGAGTCCATGAAAATGCATCTTTCTTCAATAATGTTGTTAGAGGTGCTGCTATTCTCCCATAATTCTTAACAAACTTGCGATAATACCCTGTTAACCCGAGAAATCCTCGCAACTTTTTTATGGTTGTGGGGACTTTCCATTCCTTAATGGCTTTAATTTTGTTAGGGTCTACTTTAACACCCTCGTGAGATACAATATGACCCAGATATTCCACCTCTTGTACTCCAAAGAAACATTTGGATTTTTTTGCATATAATTGTTTCTCCTGCAATAGTTTGAGCACCCCGTCAACATGTTGAACATGATCCTTCCAAGACCTGTTGTAGATTAGTATATCATCAAAAAATACTAGCACAAATTTTCTAAGGAAGGGTTTGAAAATGGAATTCATCAACTTTTGAAATGTAGAAGGTGCATTGGTAAGGCCAAAAGGCATGACCAAAAATTCATAATGACCCTTATGAGTTCGAAATGTTGTTTTCGGAATATCTTCAGTCTTCATTCTAATTTGATGATATCTTGAACGAAGATCCAACTTGGTAAAATAAATTGCTCCATGTAATTCATCCAATAATTCATCAATCACAGGAATGGGAAATTTATCTTTAATGGTGAGTTTATTGAGCTCCCTATAATCCGGACACATTCGCCATGATCCATCCTTCTTGTGTACCAATACTACAGGAGCAGAGAAAGAACTTTGACTAGGTTGAATTATACCCGCCTCTAACATTTCTGCAATCATACGTTCAATTTCGCTCTTTGGAAGTAAGGATATCTATAAGGCCTGATGTTTGGAGGAACACTTCCTGGAATCAAATGAATAGCATGATCATGATCACGAATAGGTGGGAGTCCTTTGGGAGTTTCAAACACCTTGGAATGATTGTTCAAGACTTGTTGGAGATCTGCAGAAATAGATGATTTTGATGTTGGAACTTCTAGTGAGCATAATTGTGCAATTACGCCTCGCTGTTCTTTCTTTAGAAGCTTTTCATGACATTAGAGCTTATTATCCTTCCTGGCTTCCCCGCAATACCCCGTAATTCAACTTCCTTTCCTTCTGAAAAAAATTTCAAGAAAAGTTCTTGAAAATTAAAAGCTACCGTCCCCAAAGATTGTAACCATTGTACTCCTAGTACAACATCAACACCCCCCATAGGAATGGAAAGCATTGGACTAGTCAATACATATTCCCCCATGGTTAGCTTGATATTATGGCATTTCCCCGAGCAATTTATAGTTCCTCCATTTGCAACCATCACTTGGCATTCTGGTGCTGGGTATAGGAAACAATTTAATTCCTTGGCTACCTTACAATGAATAAAATTATGGGTGCTACCTGAATCAATCAACACTATTACCTTTTCTTCTTGATTTGTCCTTGTATCTTGAGAGTTTGAGGAGTGGTAATTCCTGCCAGTGCATTACACGATATGGTCGGATTCATTTCTTCCTCTTCTAGGGTTGGTTCCTGGTGTATATCCTCTTCTTGTTCATTTTCTTCTTCCTCTTCACAATCTATGTAAAATAATTTCTTCTCAGCACACTTATGACCTTTAGTTTATTTGCTATCACAACTATAGCAAAGCCCTTTTGCTCTTTTTTCTTCCAATTGTTGTGGTGTCAACCTTGTAGGTTGTGGAAATCTAGGCGTAGCAACACTTCCTTCTTCATAGAATTGAGTGGTAGGCTTCCTTGTCGCCATAATTTTACATTCAACTTTTCTTGCCAACCTGAATGCCTTCTCCAATGAATCAGGTTCCAAAACGCGAACTTCATGTTTGATGTTATCCTTTAGAGTACCTAAGAAGAGATCAATCCTGTGTTCCTCTGGAATATTAGTTACCCTTATATTCAATTTTTGGAAGTCCTCAATGTGCTGCCCCACTAAACCCTTTTGTTTGAGATTTATCAATTGGCTAAAGAAGGTGTTGCTCTTTGTATCCTCATAATGTGCTATCATTTCCTCCATAAAATTTGACCAAGTGACAATTTTTTTACGGGAGCAAAGCCATCGATACCATACAAATGTATTTTGTTCTAAATGTAAAGTTGCAATGCGTATCT
Organism: Pinus albicaulis; assembly: GCA_034641835.2. NCBI lineage: Eukaryota > Viridiplantae > Streptophyta > Pinopsida > Pinales > Pinaceae > Pinus > Pinus albicaulis. Next base: position 1,266,569,939 of record CM076580.1, on the reverse strand, counting down.
TTTGTGTGTTTTGCACATTATGGAGATCAAAATATTGCTCCATCTGTAGTATCCATGTTACAGGATCCTTTCCATCAAACTTCCTCATATCCATCTTTGGAATATGGTGGTTCTTCCCAACATTAGAGTTTATGAAATCACAATTAACATTTATTTTTTTCTCATCATGAGGTTCTTCTACTATCTTTTCACCATTAGGAAACCTTTCTTGTATAAACTTTGTCAAACCTTCCATGTCTGCTTTTAGAAAATTCTTCATGTTTTCCATTTTATCATCGATCTTAGCTTCCATGTCATCCATCTTAGATTCCATGCCAGCCTCCATGCCATCAATCTTAGATTCCATGCCATCTATCTTAGATTCCACGCCTTTCTTCAAAACTTCCATGTCATTTTTTGTTGCTCTTTGCAAGAGAGAAATTTGTTGCACTTGCTCTTGTAATTTTGATATGTCATGTCGCCATTGTTTGTCTTCATGACTCATAGTAGAGCTTTCCAAAGGCTTAATGGGTGTTGAATTATTTTTAGGGGCCATTTTATAATCCAATACTGATATCTATTCTACAATATGCCCTTGCAATCAATTCAACTTGATTCTTCAAACAAGAATTATGCAATTCGGAAGAAAAAAAATACACACCTTTTACTTGCTTTTGAGGAGCTCGATATTGAAATTTTATTATCTCTGTGATTGCGGCTCTTCAATATCTGAAACTCAGCACTACATTAGCCCTCTAAATTCTCTTTTTAATGCCATAGGTCTGACTTGATTTTGATTTTCCAAGACAAAGTTATGTCCAATCTCCCACAACGACCTAATTATGGACTAGTTCAGTATAGCAAAATTGTATGAATTTCCACGTGTCACTGTTTCATCCTTTACCTCTGAAATTGATAGCCAAGAAACTATAGTCTGTTTACTTATGACCACATTTTACGGCACCCCAATCCGATGCTCAGACAGAGATTTATTGAAATTTTCCCATGATCACCTTTTTGAGATTAAATTCAGGAGCTTGAATAAGTACTACCTTCCACAGATCATATCTCCAAAAATATTGCAAACCAAGATCTGAAATTTTTTGACGAGTTTCCTTAGGATTTCAGCTTCGCACCATACAAATTTTAGGTTCTGAACCTCAGTAGAAAAAAATTCATAGTGCAAATGCCACGATGACCTGTTTAGGAGCCTGAAAAAATACCTAACTTCCACGGATCATATCTCCAAAAATATTCTGAACCAAGCTCTGAAATTCTTAGAAAATCTTCCTCGGGATTTTAGCTTCGCACCCTAAAAATTTCAGCTTCTGAAACTTCGTAGAAAAAAAGTTATAGCGAAAATTCCACGATGACCTGTTTGGAGCAGCAAAACCCTAGAATCCAAAGCTCTGATACCCAATGTTGGGAAACTAGCTCCAAAAAGAGAAGAAAAGAGATATCAACGCCTTAGAAATAAGCCACTTCAAGGGGGTAACCTCCAATACATTACATGAATGAACAATTCTTGGATGATACAATTTACAAAACCTCCTTTCTATATAGGAGGTCATGGGAGCCTGTGCAAATCACAGCAAACTGGCTGTAATAATTTAAGGGCACAATAATAACAAAATGGGGGTTACAAGGGTACAATAATAAAAATAAGGGGTTTACACTAACAATAATAAGGGACTATACTAGTGATATAGGGACCTAACAATATATGCAGGCTGTCATATATGCATAGATAGAAGACATGTGTATATATGGATTTTGCGCATGCACATAAGATACTCGCATATAACAAATTTATGCACATGCCCATATATGCACAAATTAAGTATATTCATAACTTTCATAAATGTGCATATCTTTAATATATTCTCTTCTTCCATATATGTTAATATATAGAAGATATGTTCATATACGAAAGATACACATATACGAAGGATATGCACATATACATAAGTTGTGCATATACAGAGACTTGCATATTCATATTATGAAAATTACGGACAACTTATATGCATGTATAGAAGATATGCACAACTTACGTATATATGCAACTTCTATATATGCGCATATACAAAAGATGTGCACAACTTCAACCTCCTTATATATTCAGCTTCAGTAAGTATATAATATAACATTGATAGAATATAACATCAAACTGACATCATGAATTTAAAATTAAATGAAGTTGTTGTCATCAACACAAATCTAAATTTGTGTATTTGTATTAAAAATTGGTCCAGATATATATATAGAAGTTTCACATATACATATGTAGTGTTCAACTTCCATAATATGCATATATGTCAAATTCCATATGCACATATCTTCTGTATATGCACATACAAAAGTTGAGCATATATAGAAGTTGTGTGCAACTTCTATAATATCCATAAAAAATAGTCTATATACATGCAAAACTTTTGTATATGTGCATATCTTTCATATATGTGCATATGTTCTGTATGTTGAGAAATTATGGCTTTTATTACAATTTCTCTTCTTGACAATTACTCGTGATTTAATTTATGCTTCTTTCTCTTAGATCGTATCTTTGTTACATTATTATGTTATTCATCAATTTAATTATCAAATACACAAGAGAAAAAAATATTTAGGCTTCAAATATAGGGCAAAAACCAGTCACTTTTTGAGAGGAAAACCCACATCAATTCTTCTTATAGAGATTCCAATTGACAAATACCAAGACTATGACCATTGAACTATTTAGCCACTCCAAGACCAAGAGACCATTCCCTTTGATAGTCCTCTTCTTGATTCCTCTTCCACTAAGATCTTCATCACTACCTTGACACCGAGATCTTCGCCATGCTTTAACACTAATATATTCTCCACTAATTTAACACCAAGCTCTTTCCTTTTAGTAGCATTGAGATTCTTTTGCACCGAGTTCTTCTAGCAGTGATAGCACCAAACGATGTTCCAAAATTCTCCACGCTGTCACTGTGGTGTATACTAAAGAGGGATTTGAATTCCCTTTCACATAATTGCAGCCTTCAGCAAGTTCATACATTATACTGAGATAGCACTTGAAGTATCATCCATCACCATGACACCAAGTTCCATAATTGAGCTTGTTCCAAGACTTGATATACTATAACATAATGTAAAATTGTACCTGAAATTGGATATGTGATGAGGAAATAATAATACATAAGTAATATGAATTGTATCTTTGTTATCTCGCCCGAGAATCTCAGAGAAATTTGAATATTCTTATTGTGTAAATGCGAAAACCTTAACCTCATTTATATAGTAATTTTCATCCATCAATATTAGCTAACATGAGCAAGTGAACTGATGTGTCTTATTTATGTGAGATGATATAAGGATATTCCCTTAATATTTATGAGGTCGACTTTAAAGAGGATTGTGCTTGTCTTTAGAGGGCTAATTGACAACTTCAAGTGCAACATGACTTCATTTACATGAATCTAATTATCTTTATGACAAGATGAAAAAATCATAAAGACATAAAGGCGAATTATTTGACGTATAAATAAAATTATTTCTCATCAAACCCATGATTCAAGTAATAAAATAAATACATTTTATTTTCCATTGTCCCTCTTTACATAAAATCATAATTACATGTCATTATGAAGACTGAACCTAGTTACACTTTTCAACAATCCCTCCTAGCTAGGGAGGTATTCATAATGGTTCTTGGTCATTCTCAATCTGAAAAATTTCTCATAAGAAGAATCAAATTGGTAACCCATATGTATAACATCATATCAACTAACATTTTCATAGTGCAAGGCCTTGACTAAAAAATCCATCTCTCCATGAGATCTTGAGCCGAAATTTTTTCGAGACAAATTATTTATAGACACCTGCATAATTATCTCTCTCGGAACATACCCCACCCATATTCTCTCAAAGTATGTCGAGGACTATTCTTAACTTCAATTACTAGTCCTCAAAGAATATTGGTCCTTCCACGACTACTCTTATCTTGGATGCCATAATACATCCTTAAAGAGTATCAAATTCCATATGATTACCCAATCCTTCATTATATCTTCCTAGGTGAGGAATACAATGATGTGTTTATATCTCTCTCTCCTCATTTGCTTCACTAAGGCTTATGGATGTTGGTCCTGGTCTAGTGCATGACACATGAGATAATTGTCACTCCCTCTTAACCATATATGACCAATCCATTCCAGAAAGGAATGTACGCAAGATCCCTTTGAATCAAGGACTTTTAGAAGCTTCATCTGTGTGAATAATGGGACACTTAGCTGCCCTGAAGAAAAATATTTCTTCGATGTTATGAATTTCTTCTTTGTTGTGGAGTGCTCATCTTTTGGGACTTCTTCATAGGGCACAAACCATCCATCACTTTCATCCATGAGTCATCTCATCATTCCATCAGAGAGTGATCCATTAGTATTCTTATCTGCCCTAGCCTCATTTCATGCTTCTATCTCCATACCATATTTCCTTCAACGATTTTTCATCCTGCCACATAGTTATCAATGGTGGAAGACATATTCCCTTTGACAGCCCTGCATAAGCCCATCTAGATATAGTTCAAGATAAATATCAACACTTAAATCAAAATTATATTTGTGATGGTATTTCATCATGACATATTCCTATAAGTATCAACATCCTTTAAAAATGTTGACACATCTCGCAAAGATATGCATTATCAAGGGTCTCCACGTTTTCCAGACTTCCATCAGAGTTTCCATATCTTTCCGGGAGGATTCCTAGTCAAGTCTTCTTAGTATTCGTGGATGTTTATTTCCTTTATCATGGTTGCATGTCATGATATATTCCTTCCTTTATTCCCATATTTCATTCTCAGGAGCTTCCAGTCAGATTTCCTTGATTATATTTAACAACCTCATATTTCATATGAGGACAAATTATGTTGATTTCATCTGGTGTGAACCAATTGCCTTTCAGAAACCTTTTTATAGGAGGAGATTCCTTTTTCCTTCGATCATGCGTCTCAAGATGGAAGTAGTGATCCATGTAATATGCAACCATATGACATGACGTTATAATATTAAATACAATCATACATACCTCATTTACCTTCAAGTCATCTAGGCTTCTTTCATCAATTTCCTTGATTGATAAAATCTTCAACCCTTTGATTTGACTCATCTCTTATGTCATCATACCATCATCCAATGAACTCCACAAGTTGGAGTTCATGATGAAAAACTTTCTTCCCCTCTAGATCAGTGAACCCATCAATGAGGATTCCATCATAGAATCTTGGGGATCTTGTATTTCCTTAGCCAGAAGATGTTTCCTTTTGATGTACAGTGAGACTTTTTCTATATAAATTCTTCCTTCCAATGAGGTTCCCAAGAGCTATATTCTTAATATTTGATTACGATGGATTTAGTTCCTCATGTCATTCAAGATTCCCTATAGTGATGTCACTAACTCTTCCTTCTAATGCTTTCATGATGCCATATTGCATCTTATTATTTATTACAACCATGCCCTATGAAAGATTGAGGAGCTATGACAAGGCCTTTTGTGAGAGATATTATCTTAATTATAGTAAAGATATCATACTCCTCCTTTCATAGGACTTATTTTCTTGAGATTCCTTCATCTTTCCGGTAATATGAGTTTTTTTCCTGTAATGTCCGAGTCCTTTAACTTTCAGTACTCCTATCCTCAACTTGCATTCTTCTATGTAGCATATAAGCCATAATTTTTTAGATGAGGTAACTTTCTTATCCCATTGGACATTTGCTACCTTTCACATTAGAACATTGATGATTATCCTTTTATCATTTCTCCGAGATCTCATAATTGAGATTCTATTAGATCTAAGTGATATGACCTTCTTTACTTCATCTTCATATAATTTATCTTCTAGCTGATCATATATCTCTTTGATGTCTCCACTCCTACTACATAGGAATGAGGGTAACTTTGACTGATCTCATAAGAATCCTTTGAGCCCTTTAATCCCTTTATATGTCTTTAGATAACACTTGTCCTTTAGAGAATTTTCCATAGATATGATCAATTACTTCAATTCCTTTGAGGATTATGTCTATCCTATTTTTTACATGAAAGAAAATTCGATGACCCATCAAGCTTATAGATATCCTTGGAAGCACGAAATCATTTTACTGAATTTGATTATAGAATAAAAGATACTTAATTGACATGTGAAGATGAAACCTTGGACTTTATCAGTTTGATGGTGGTTGAAGAAGATGTATTGATGATTCCTTGGATGATCTTCTTCAAGGATAAGAATGATATACTTGATGTAATGATAGGAGCTTGCCTTATAGATTTTGAAGATGATAATTTCTTCTTTCCTTCACGATACTTTGAATTCTTTGGTAGTGAACGAATGCATATCAGAAATGATTCTAGGATCTCCAATATGGTGTGATATTTCTTATCTATTATTTGGAATGATTTTATTTGTAGATGTTTTCATCTTGATGAGTGAATTTTTGGTCTCTTGATAACATCCAATAATCTTGTTGGTGAAGAATTTATTATTTTGATTACCTTTATTTCATTGATGATCCAAAGACTTCTTCTTGAGGTATACTCTTCTAATTCAATTTATATCCTTTACTTTACTGTTGATATTATCATACCTTCTTTCCAAATGTGGCAAGGAACTAAATTTTTGCGGTATAATGTGATTTTTGTCTTACCTCTATCATGATCTGAGTTTTTACTGAAATTATTTCTTTACTGATACTATATCACTATGATTGCCTTGAGAGAATGTCACTATGAGTTTACTTGATATTATAGTGTTTGCATCATCTTTATTGAAGTAGCACCAAATTTATGTAGCACTTGTAGCACACGAGAATAGCATACTACAATATCACTAAGCCATATAGTTATAACACCGAGCCATACGATGATCTTGACTGCAATATTTATTGAGGAGCTTCGAACTATAATTTTCTCGAGACTGTGATCCTTTTAGTTTGAGTTATCCGATCCTATTTTAGTGATAATTATCTGCATTATCTTATTCTCAACCTACCTGAAGTCTTTAGGGATGTCCGATATCTGTGGACTATACCTTGAGTGTCTCTTAAATGTTCTTCCTTTGATTTTAGCACCATAGCTCTGATACCATGTTGAGAAATTAGGGCTTTTATCAAAATTTCTCTTCTTGATAATTACTTGTGGTTTGCTTTATGATTCCTTCTCTTAGATATTATATTCCTTATATTATTATTCTCTTCATCAATTCAATTATAAAATACGCAAGAGACACGATAGTTAGGCTTGCAAGCCAGGGCCTAAACCTCCCACTTTTTCAGAGGAAAACCTGCATCAATTCTTCTTATAGATATTCCAATTGACGAATACGAGGACCATGACCTTGACCTATTTAGCCACTCTAATAAAAAGGAAAAATTCCCTTTGAAATTCCTCTTCTTCAGTCCTCTTCCATTGAGATATTCATCACTACCTTGACACTAAGATCTTGTCCATGTTTTAACACAAATATATTCTCCACTGATTTAACACCAATCTCTTTCCTTTTGGCACCCAGTTCTTGTAGCAGTGATAGCACTGAACTGTGGTCCAAACTTCTCCACGTTTTCATTATGGTGTACGTTAAAGAGGGTTTCAAATTCCATTTCACATAACGGCAACCTTCACCAAGTTTGTACATTATAATGAGATAGCACTTGAAGTATCATTCATCACCATAACATTGAGTTCCATAATTGAGCTTGTATCAAGAATTAATATATTGTAACATAGTGTAGCACCATACCTGAAGTCATATTTGTGATGAGGATCGAACCAAACATATAAGTAATTTGAATTGTATCTCTGTTATCTAGCCCAAGAATCTTAGAGAAATCCGTATTTTCTCACTGTGTAAATGCAAAAACGTTAACCTCATTTACATAGTACTTACTTCGTCAATATTAGCTCACATAATCAAGTGAAATGATGTGTCTTATTTATGTGAGCCGACATGAGGATCTTCTCGTACTATTTAGGAGACTGACTTTCAAGAAGATTGTGCTTGTCTTTGGAGGGCTAATAGACAACTTCTAAGTGTAACATGACTTCATTTACATGACTCAAATTATATTTATGACAACATGAAAAAATCCTAAAGATATCAAGAAGAATTATTTGACCTAGAAATAAAATTCTTGCTCATGAAACCCATGATGAAAGTAATACAATAAATACATTTTGTTTTCATGTGTATCTTCTTTACATAAAATCATAATTACATGTCATTATGAAGACCAAACCTAGTTACGCTTTTAACCACCCTATATGTGCAACTTTCATATATGTGCTCATCCTCTGTATATGCGCAACTTCTGTATATGTGCATATCCTCCGTATATGTGTATCTTTTGTATATGCACAACTTTCGTATATGTGCATATCTTCCATATATGTGTATCTTCTATATATGCACATTTATGAAAGATATGAACATATATATAAGTTTCATATATACAAAATATATGCTCATGAACAAAATTTGTGCATGTACGAAAGATGTGCACCTTTCTATATGTGCATATAAATTTTGTATATGCACCTATACAGAAAAAACACATATACAAAAGATATGTGCATATACAAAAGAATCATGTATACAAAATATGTCCGCATATTATGCAAATGTTGTTCATATATAGAAGACATGCACATATACAGAATATTTCCATATACAACTCATATCTTCCATGTATTCATAACTTCCATATATACATATCTTTTTTAAATGTGTAGCTTCCATATATGTGCATATATAGAAGTTTCACAAATACAAAGGTTTAAGACATGCATAGTTTTCATATATGTGTAGCTTTCATATATGCACATCTATGAAAGTTGTGCAAATGCAAAATATTATACAGAACCTGCATATATACAAAATCTGAAGCTCTACACGTATGCACATGCTTTTCGTATATGTACAACTTCTGTATATGCACAACTTTTGTATATGCGTAACTTATGTTTTCTTTACATATGGATCCCCATTTCCAAGTGTTGAACTCAGAGGCTTTGATAACACTCTATAACACTCCCTCGCACTTCCTTGGATAACCCAGGTTGAATTGGTGTTACGTTTCCCTATCCCAACCTCCATGGTATTATCATGAATTTGGGTTTACACAAATTTTTATTCTCCCAAGGTCAGCGGAATTAACTTTGGGTTATACCATCATATTCGTCTTGTTGAAAATTTTCCAATGATGCAAATTTTGTCTAAATCTAATATATGGATCCAAAATTATGCACACTAATTTGTTTTACATTAAATCCTTGCCACACTAGCAAGGAACTTCCCAATGAAACCCTTGAATATAGTATGTGGTTCTGCAACATGAGTTGCAATCCCCACCATGGCTCTCACCATGTCGCCATGACATTGTGCCACCATGTTTCACCCTTTTGGTGTTCCATGTCACTTTGCCTCTTGAACCCCATCATAGGTTTATTTTCCCAAGCAAGCTTCCAAAAAATTCTCCTCCACAAAATTTGAATTTGTGTCCACTCTCAATATAATCATATTTTACAATCCTTATTAAATTACATCAATCTACATAAATATGTACAAAACAATAACTAGAACTTTTAGATTAATCATCAAAAAATTTATAAGGGTTTGCAAAATAATTCAAAAAGGGTTTGTCAAGAGTTAGAGGAAGAGGTAAAAGGCCCCTAATACCTTTATGGGATAAAATTGAACCTCACAAAATCATTTTGATTCACTAATTATGTAGCTGCAAGGAAATGAAAACCAAAATTTTGAAAGAGAACCTCAAATTAACCCTAGGCCACCATGACACAAATCATTGATCTTGCAAAATCATAACAAAATACAAACTATGTAAATGCATATGATGGTAATACCACAATAAAAACCATTATAATGATCCTATTGTATTTATATTGTAAACACAAATATTATCAACACCAAAATGTGAAAATTAGACATGAGGACCACAACCTTTGTTTCGTATAGTTGAAATATGATCGTATTATTTAAGGTAAAGTAGTTAAAAAAATTGCATTAGGAGATCTTACAAAAATATTAAAGAATCTCAATTAATCTCTTACTTTCTTAGAATCTGATATAAAATATATCTCAATTATGAGTTATAAGAAAATATTATGGGATAGTAATAATAAGGAAGTAGATGTATGCGCCATTATGGAAAGAAATCAGAAATTTGGTGAATTGATGGTTAATGGCAAAGTAAGGTCTTCTTTCCATTATGGGAAGCAATCTCAAATTTGGTGAATTGATGGTTAATGGCCAGGTAAGGCCATATTTCATTCCCGAATAATAATTACAATGATAATGTATGCATCTTCACATTACATCATAAACTAGGGGTGTATTTACCCTCAATTTTGATTTATTTTGGGGCTCTATTGGAAGTTATTCACCTCCATAAAACCCCCATTGTTTTTGTGAATATTGTATCTCTTTAGAATGTAATTTTCATTTTTGATATGAAATGTTAATTTAAAAGGCTTGGACTCATGATGACATATGTCCTTTGATCTAATACAAACATTTTTATTATTCCTTATATACATATGTTTCTATAATTTTTTTCTATTTTATCTCTTCTTTTTATAAGTAATAAATAATAATAAATAAATTTTCAAATTATTTATGATATTATCAATTGTTAATGTGATGACTTTTAAAAAGAAAATGATATTATTAATGATGTTCAAGTTAATTTTTAAAAAATTACTTGATTTGTATTTCTATTACATATAAATAAAAATTTCTACTTGTCAAAATATCTTTCTATCTCTTTATTTCTTTATGCTATTTTTAATAAGATAAACAAATCTAATATCCAAGAAATTACAAACATATACATATAATTAATAAATTTTATTTTATTAATTAATATTATGTATTTATTTTAGTATATTGTTTTAATTGTTTACAAGGTTAATATACAACTTTTTTCATTCTTGTCGTTATTTTTTTCACTTTAATCATTTAATATCATAAGATATACTAAAGATAATGTGAAAATGTGAAGAGAATAAATATTTAATAGTATTAATTTTTTAAGTTATATATATATATATATATATATATATATATATATATATATATATATATATATATATATATATATATATATATATTAAAAATTGTGGAATCATGTGTAATATGATTGAAGGGCTCAATCATTATATATTAAAAACATTAAATTTTCATAATTATTATAAAAATATCTCATCAAAACATAGCGTAAACTTAAATGTATTCATTTATAATAAATTTATTATAATTATATTATAATGATTATAATTATAGTTAATTATAATTATATTATGATTTATTATAATTATATTATAATGATTATAATTATAGTTAATTATTATTTACTTATAATAGATTTATTATAATTATATATTTTTATGATATTTATCCCACACACTAATTAAGTATTGCTATATAAAATACTTATACTTTATATAAAAAGTTTTCCATGATAAAAAATTAATTAAAATGATAATGTTTAATTAAAAATCATCTTAATCTATAATATTTTACTTAAAAAACATTTTTTTGAATTCAAAACATAATAATAATAAATTTAAAATTATAATACTTAATTACTTAAAATCTCACTCTTAATAATTTTATTTTACTGAAAATGTATTATTAATTTACTTAAAACTATTTACTTTAGGTATGCATTTGGTTGCTAAATTACAATTTGTCTTATTGGAAGTGTTTGTAAGCTATTAAAAATAATAAGTTATAAATTTTTAAGACCACCAAAAAGTTAAGAGTCTTGTTTATAATTACGGAAATTAACTAGTAGATAAATAGAAATATTAATAAAATTTCTAAATTTAAATATTTATATATATATAAGTTAATCAAGTTAATTTCATTAGTATAAAAAAGATTATTATCATTTTATTTTGGGTTTTAATCTAATTTTAATGTTCTTAATCACATAATCATTATTTAATTAAAATATATAAATAAAAAATCTTAATTAATAACTATGAAAAACTTTTTATTGTTATTGTTTATATACTTAAATTATTAATACAATAATTATAATATTTCTTATTAGAAAGCAAATTAATTGTATCAATAAATTTATAACTTTGCGTATCTGGGTGCAAAAAATTTTGACTGGCCGAATTTTGTTCCCACATCGACACATCAGGAACTTCCCACTCGCCCTCCAACACATTCAGGGTGACGCTCATCCATGGCCTCTTGTTGGGATTCTTCTGAATACACCAAAAGTAAATCTTAGTCATCATCAGAACACCATACGTGTCCATGTTGTTATCCCCAAGCCTTTTGTCAACCAGATCCATGTACTTGCCCTCCATAGCCCTCAGCATGGCCAAGGAAAAAAAATAATAGAGTTGAAGATCTAACGCAAAGGGGTTGAAGTTCTTCATGCCTGACACCAACTCCAACGGCAATTGAAGTTGTAGACATCGCATTTATTGGTGGTGACAGATTGCCAGGTACCTAAGCATCCCTCACACCACTGTCATGACCTGCATCATGTTGTCCTTCAGGAGCTTTGACATGCTGAAATTGGAGACCTTGGGATTGAAATTTTGTCTAACAACGTGTCCAAGTGCGTCCGCAAGTCGAGCATGAGCCATTAACGTCGTTAAGAGAAACTTCTTAGGTGTTTCCTGCATTATTAAATGCGGGATAAATTTTGTAATGAGATGGCAGAGCACATCTTGTCTATTATAGCCAATGAGTCTTGCTGGAGGGCGCGAAAAAAAATCAAATTTTGAATTTCAAATTTAGCGGAATTCTTTTAATGGATAGTTGATGGCTACGTGATGATCATCTAGCAAATGGCGACATCATGCATATGCATATAGACTTTGTTGGAGACTGAAGAACACGCTGATATCGGATGTGAATCCATGAGGGATGGATGGGATACGACAATATGCCGAGATACATGTGTATGGGATGGAAAGCCATGAGAGATGGATGCTGATACTAGTATGCTAGGGGGCTGAGATGGATGGGATGGATGTAGATTAAAATCTCTTAGAGAGCATTAAATAACGAATAGAATAGGAAATATTGATCACCTATACTCGAGGCACAAACATTATGGTTGGTGGCCAGGGATGTAATTCATATTAAAGGGACTACTCCGGTATTCACCACTCGTCCCAGTTTTACTGGGGGGACCACGAAATGAATTAAAAACCACTAACTCTTGTTGAGGACGGGGGTTATGTATATGATGCGAAAATTTTCTCACTAGCATGTTGACGACGATTGTATGAATCCCAGACAACATTAATGAACACCTAAATTAACAGGATGTAACAACTCGCCAGCGTGTTAGCTAGCCTGGACATTGACGCAATTCTAAACTAGGCCTACATAGAAGCCACAGTGGAAGCATAAAGGACCTTCGGGAAAGGTCGGACAACACATCAGAGATCTTCATGCACTACACTTGGTGCACATACGGAGAAGGGGATGGAGAGTCATGCTTATCGACGGGAAAGAACGCCTGAACCAAAATTCCGTCGGAAACCTATCAAACTAGCGACGACAACGATCCTACACACTCTAGGATATGATGTTATGTGGGATAGGGTCGTTAGTCTCAAGCGAAGAGCATTAGTGGGAAAGTGGTATTTTGGGGATCTAGTTGTATAGTTGGGTGGAATAAAATGGAGCATTTTAGTAGGAAATCCGCCAAAGTTTTGTAGGTTAATGGGATCCACATACAACATACACTTTATGCACAGAGAAGACATTATGAAAATTCTAGAATTATCGTGGGAGAGGGGTCATAGTTTTCTGTTGCTGCATAAATGGTATGTCAGGTTTAACCCACTTCGTGACACTCAAAAGAGCCATTACATGTGGGTGAAACTAACCAGACTGCCATTGGAGTTATGGACAAGAAGGAAACTAATGTAAATCAAAATTTCCAATGAGAAATTTATATATGTTGACCCTACGTGTATGGGTGCCAGGGATAGAGGAATCACCTCGATTCTGGTAGATATCCACCTATCTAGTGGTCTTCGGATTGAGATGCACATACAATGGGAACTAGAAACCCACACACAATTCTTGAATTATTAGAGTGTTCCATTCCAAAGTCTAATCTATCATCGAATGAGACATTTGGCAGAGACATGCAATCAACCACTAGCGTGGAATAGGGTCGACGACCATGGGATGGGGAACCACCGGCCTAGATGGCTGGAGGATAACTTGGGACAGACAATATCTCCAGGTAAATATTCTTGGTCCCAACACTCTGGAAATATAGTTCTTTTTTATCCTGTAATTGATACTCCCCTGGGGAATTCGGGACTACCCGAAAAAATGCCAATTTCGGACACAAACACGCTAGGGCATAAATTCTCAATATCCTTGCCACTGTATAATTCCCAACTTCCTCCTCCAATCAATGGACACCTGACTTACAACACACCAGTTCAGCACCCCCGAGCCATACCAAAAAATTCTACAAATATGGGGGAGGGTGACCCGACCTATAATTTTGGCCTCGAATATCAACCTCCAACCACTACAACCTATGGGCCATAAACAAACTCCATGGGTTATACTGCTCCACAATAGTTGAGGTCTTTGGGTTCAGAAGAGATCTTGTCCCCCCATAAATCTGTTGGGAGTGACATCGAAGCACTGTTAATGAACCCAACATTGGACCTAAACCCACTACCCATCTGGGAGGGGACATAAACTATGCCTATTATTGTCATTAGCCCACAATATGCTCACAATTTTCACTACCTGCAGGAAGAAGGGACGACAAAAAAATATCTCGGTCAATGGTGGCCCTAATATTGATACATCTTCCTTATTGGACATTTCCATTGCTGAATTTTCCTCAAGGGAACTTAGGGAATTGTGGCCCAATTCCTTAGCTGCTCCATGACCTGTATATCCCTCAACCTATGTGGTGTGGGAGACCGCAAAAAATCTCTCCCTGTTAAGAATATATTCAATGAATTATCACCTTATACTATTCTGATTCAAGAATCTATGACTACTGTTGAGAATATATATCCATATTTTTGGAATATTTATCTGGACTAGAACATTGCTGCTGTGGATTCTACAGGGCACTCTGGTGGCCTAATGGCTCTATGGGATCCCATGAGGGCTACATTTAAAGCATATAGTTTATTTGCTGACATCTTATTATCTCGTTACATCTATGGTTGCTCAAAACACATACATATAATGAATCTATACGCCCCATCCTATGACCGCAAAACTTTCTGGGACAGGATGGACACATGTGGCATCCTAGACATGGATTCTATGATTGTGGTAGGGGACATTAAATATGCCTTTAGGGGTTCAGAGTGCTAGGGGAGGAGATTCCGAAGAGACCCAATGGCTGAGATACTGTCACTAAGATGTGTTGCATACCAACTACGAGATATTATTCCTCACCCACTGGAACCTAACTGGTACAATGGAAGGTTGGGGGAGGAGCTTATAGGAAAGTGACTTGACTGTCTCTTGGTAAAAGATAACCTCATGGAAATTCTGGGTGTTATGAGATCAAAAATTATGAAGATGCCCATATCTGATCATCTACCAATTTGTCTCAAATGGCGCCATGACATACCTTGCAGGGGGGTGTTAGAAAAATTATATATTATAGAGCAATGCAACACATAAAATATGCAAAAAACACAAGCACACAAAACACATAAAACCAGAGAGACACAAATATACGTGGTTCACCTATTTTGGGCTACGTCCACCCCGAACAACCAGTCCTTCCTTTTTATTATCCAACAAAATGAAGAGACACAACCTACAACAGATCCGCTGTAATATCCTCTATTCTCTCTCACAGTCTCCCTATCTATTTCTCGCTCTGAGAATACACATACAATACAAAGCTGCAATACAATACCCTCATACAAGCGAGGGGTTGCCTTGTAGGGAAAAAAACCCTAAACTTAACATAACTTCTACCGTCAGATCATCCGCCTAATGAATGGCCGAGATTGACTAGAAATTATTGTACTTTTACAAGGAAATTTTACATTTGTTTTAGCTTCAAAACAGATGTAAAATTACAGGAGGCGTTTCCGCCCCATTAAGGTACATGGGTCCAACGTTGTGATACAAAATAAACAAGATAATCAAGCTCCACACCCAACAGGGGGTACCATTCAAATTTAATCACACTTGGCTGGTGGACGGGGAGTTTATTCGAATGGTAAAGGAATATCTAAATGCATGGAAAAGGGTGGAGGGGAAATCACTAGGAGCTTATATGAAGAATTTACTGGTAGAACTAAAAAAAGAGTTCGGGTATGGCAAGAGAGGAAAAAGGCATAAAATAAGCATGAACCAATTCAAATTACTCTATATATAAAGGAACATATGAACAGTCTGATTGTGGTGCCCTGATGCCTGGATATTGGGTGAAGTTGAGGGGTCTAGATCATTGGAAAAGACAATTATTATTGATCCAAGAATCGACCTGGAGGTTAAAAGGCAGATCTATTTGGCTCAGAGAGGGGGATAGCAACACGAAGTATTTCCATCGCATTACAACATAGAGAAGAAGAAAAAATACTATCTAGAGCATCCAGGGCTCGAATGGTCAAATTTTCCACAGCACAAACGACACACAGAGGGAGGCTATGACATATTTGAATTTAGATAGAGATCATAGGATTGCATAGAAGATCAAATATGGAGTTCATATCGATGCCCATTGATTTTTGATGAAAAGGGAAAAATTAGAATATATGCCAAGGTGGATAAAAATGAGATACATTAGACTTTAAAATTCTTTTCTAGGTATAAAATCCCTGGCCCTAATGGGTGGCCAGTTGAATTTTTCCTTTTATTCTATGAGCTGCTGGAGAAGGACCTGGGGGAAATGGTGGAAGAGGCTAGAATTCTGGGGAGGATACAGGGGGAAACCAAATCAACATTTTTAGCATTCATCCCTAAAAAGGGGGACACCTAGTCATTTATGTATTTCTGCTGCATTTCTTTGTCAACGATTCTTGGGTCAACGATTCTATTCGTCTTCGTCTTTTCCAGTGTACTTTGACAGGTACCGCGGCCAAGTGGTATATTGAACTCCCTCTAGGAATTTTATTTGATTTCAATTCCTTGGCTATGGCTTTCCTCAGTCACTTCTAGCTACCTGTCTGGTATGAAACTGACACACATATTCTTACTTCACCGAAGCAGTCAACTGCTACGCATATTTTAGATCACATTCATGAATGGCGTCATCATCGTCACCTCATGAAATTTGAGATCCCTGATCAACTATTGACTGAATGGTTTACAAAATAATTCGTTCCTAGGATTTCTAAAGATCTTGTCAGTGTGTCACAAAAGAGGAGGTCATTTCCAGAGCTCAATACCTCAATTTGGTTTATTCCCAGTCCGATACTCTATATGAGTTATTGCTCGATTCACTGTAACCTTTGAATGATCCTGCATCATCTCAATCTCGTGTTACACCTCTGGTGGATTGTGTTGTTGGGGCAATGGCTCATACTGATAGTAGTGCGCCTAAAACTTCTTCAAAGTATAAATCCACTACTGCCACTGAGGCCCCTACTCCTTCCAATAATCAAAATAATCCTAGTAAAACCTCAAAGGTAAATGCTTTTCAATCTACCTCAGTAGATAAATCCTTGAAAGGTAAGAAAAATGGTAAAGGCAAGTCTAAATCCGAAAACCATAAACAAGATTCAAATAAGTCATGTGTTGACGATTCTTCAACACGTAAGCCCAAATATCCTTGCATGATATGTGATAACGATCATTACACCAAGGTTTGTTCTCGATGTGCTTAAGTTTCCCGTCTTTTGAAGGGCGCACCTAGGACTCCGACCATTTTGAAAGAACCTTTTCCTTCTCAGCAGACACAAATGGTAGATTAGGCTCAATCGTTTGGAAGTTCTTGGGTTTTCATGGTTGGAATGTAATCTATTACCATTACCACAAGAACAAAATATTATCCCAATCCCTCCAAGGCTCCTGTGGAATTGGAATTTACATATCACCCTTCCTCTTCCGCGCCCCCTACCTCTGGTCCTCTCCAGATTGAGAGATCGAGTAGTGACTCCATCATCCGACCATCCCCAACAGGTGTTCTTCAGAAATCGTCTTATCATTCGAATGCGAGAGCAACATAACGCTACAATATTTTAGAGTATATGGCTCAAGCGCCTTCAACGATGTTGGCTTTGGAGATCATTCAGTCATGCCCATCACAACGGAAGGAAATGCTCTCTGCTATTGGAGGGTTTGATCCTGCAGATTCTAATCTGATTACTTTAGATCTTGAGAATTTCGTTCCTTGCCTCCCAACTCAAGTAGATTTTCTTATTCAAGTTACCATTCTGGGAAATAATATTCATTGGGTTGTCATTGATGAAGGCACTCCACCTGCATCATATCTATTGCATGCTGGAAATCTATTGACACTCCCCCATTGAATCAATCCTCGAATACCTTAGAAGCTTTCAAAGGTAGACTTTCTCGACTGTACGATATTCTCAAGACATTTCCCATCCTATTGGAGGGGAAAATGGTAACCATGGAGATTGAAGTGGTAGATGCCAACTTGAACTATAATCTTCTTCTTGGACTTAGTTTGAAAAACACTATGATTTGCGTGGTCTTCAACCTTTTTCATGTCCTTTGTTTCCCTCATCAAGGGAAGATAGTGACTGTCGATCAGTTGGATTTCTTCCCCTTTGATTCTCTAGCAGGAAACATTTCATATGTTGGGAAGACCACTACTCCTTATGAGAACATCAGGTCGGGTCTATTTAAAGACTCATCCTTTATGGGATTTTTTTCCTCTTCCACCTCCAAATGTCACCTTCGTCAATATGATTTCATCTGGTCATGATCCATCTGTTCTTCCCAATCCCAACCAACTCGAGATTTTTGGTGACGTTATGCCTCTACGCCTAGCTGAGAAAATGTATCAAAGTATTCTCATGGTTTCTGAAGCTACATACGAAACCAACACTCATTTGGTTTCCTCTCTGGACACTTATGCACAGTCTCCCTGGTTTGGTTCTTAGGACTTCGATGACCCCTTGAATGAGACTTTCCCCACCGACGAGACTATCATAGAGGTAATGTCTCTTGAATAAACTCCCTGGTATGATGGACATAATTGTTCCTCTCTTCTCCCAATCCTAGGTGACATATCCATGTGTCTGGAATCCCATGCTTCTCCAGTACCGACTGACCCACTTCAGAATATTACTTTGATTCATGAAGTGTTGTCTGAAGGGAACATGGGAAATATCACTCCGACCATTCTGATCGACATCTCTGTCAAACCAGGGATTGTCGAGAATGTTCATATCAGTGCATCCTATTCTCCCGATGAGATCAAGATCTATACTGAACTTTTTTCAGGAATTCCATGATGTCTTCGCATGGTCATAGGAAGAAATTCTTGACATTGATTCGAGTATCATTTTTCATGAAATTCCCACCTATTTGGATACGAAGCCTGTTTGTCAACGAATTCGTCCTATGCACCTGAGAAAGGTTGCTTCCATAAAGGGTGAAGTTGAAAAACTTCTAAAATTTGGTTTTATTTATCCTATACCATTGAAATATTAGGTCTCGAACATTGTTCCTGTCAATTAGAAGAAAAGGACCATTTGGGTTTGCGTTGATTACCCTGATATCAATCAAGCCTATCCTAAGGACAATTACCCCACTCCTTTTATCATCCAGATCATTGAGGAATGTGTCGGTAGTGAGATTTTTTCCTTTATGGACGGTTTCCATGGCTATAACGAGATTAACTTTGTTCCATCTGATCAACACAAAACCACGTTTATTTGTCCATGGGGGACATTTTCCTATAAAAATATCCCTTTTGGACTAAAAATTATCGGGGCCTCCTTCCAGCGAGCTATGTTGTATGCTTTTCATGACATCAAGTACATAGTCCAGCCATATCTCGATGATATTTTTGCTCATTCTGCGAAATGTCGAGATCACTCGGAACACCATAGAGCTATCTTCCTTCGCTGTCGACACTATAATATTAGGTTGAATACTCATAAGTGTGTCTTCTGCATTGAATGTGGCCATCTCCTGGGTTTCATAGTGTCCAAAGAGGACATCCACATTAATCCTCTTAAAGTCGAGGCAATCATCAATTTTCCTCCTCCCTCTTCTATTTATCAACTCCAAAGTTTCCAAGGGAAAGCCAATTTCCTCTACCGATTCGTATTGAATTACGTTGAGCTTGCCAAAGGCTTTACGTGCTTATTGAAAAAGGGAATCTCATTTGTTGAATTTCAACAAGAAATTGCAGCACCTACACTAGTGTGGGCCTAAGAGGTACAAGCAACGCCTACACTAGTGTGGGACCAAGAGGTACAAGCAACACCTACACTAGTGTGGGACCACAGGCCTTAGCAACACCTACACTAGTGTGGGCTAAATTTGGTGCATGTATATTTTAGTTATCCCTTAATTAAGATGGACAATAAAATGTAATATAATCTAAAAATAACTTGTAATAGTTAACTGAGTATGATAAACTCAGTTAACTCATGAATTTCGAGTTGAGGGTAGTTGGTGAGGCATGCAGAGTAATTCTAGTTGCAATAGAGTTCGAATTGTAGTGGTACATTAGCTAATGCAAGTTGTAATCATTTTAACTCAGTTAAGTGAGTTAAACTCAGTTTTTCTAGTTGTAACTATTAGATACACTAGTGAGAGATCAAGTGAATTAAATATTATTTAATTCACAATCAGTGATCTCACATGCAACTGAGGATTTACTATTATTAGCTGCATGCATGTCAGTTCCAGTGGAGACCCAGTTGAGATCTAGGTGAAAGGGATGTTGACTATCAGTGGTAGGATTATTGGGTTTCCCACATGCACCCAAAAACTCATTGTATTTCCCATGATACTCAATGCAGTTAAGGAAGGCCAAATATGATATTCTTTATGAATTTCATTCCTCATGAATTGCATGAGCAAGGAAGGTTGTTAGGAGGGCTGAAATTGGTTAAGTATTGGTTAGTTTTTGCTGAGGAGAGTGTGAGACAGATAGTGGACTACTGGAGACTCTTGTGAGGAGAGGGAATTGTATTTGTTTCATGTATCCATGTTGAATATACAATAGAATATAGTGGGGTTTTTAGTAGCAAGCTTTCCCCGGGAAAATTATCTGTGTTGTGGTTTGATTTGATTCTTTCTTTGCTTCATGTAATTGGTGATTGTGTTTAATTTCCGCAAGTGATTTTTTAGAAACGATTCAATATCTAGATTTAGTATATTGTTAGATCGGTTTGAATCCATGATATACATATATGTTTTATAATTTCTACATCGTTCTTATGGGGTGAAATTTCTCAGAGATGTTTCGATGCATTGAAATGAGCCCTCATTAGTGCTCTAGTACTACATCCTCCCAATTATCACTATGATTACTACCTGTATTTGGCTGTTGCCAACAACACTATTGGTATGGTGCTGGTTCAGGATGATAACGATGGTCAAGAGAATGTAGTGTGTTACTTGAGCTACAATCTCTTTGATATTGAGACCTGTTATACTCATGTAAAGAAACTCACACTGGTTTGTGTCCATGTTGTTCAACGTTTCCATCACTACATTCTCCTATGCAAAACATTAATTAGGGGAATTTTGAGGTCTAAAATGGGCCTCCTAAAGAAATTATAAAACAATAGTGGAAATAATAAAATAAGATTTGATGACATCATCAAATTTTAGAGGGAAAAAAGAAAAAACTACTTTTTCAACTCGTATTTTCAACGTATCTCCCAAATTTTTTACTCAAATTTCGAGTGAGAGTACTCGTTGGATGAAAAAATTAATTCCTCATCCAAGGAGTACCCATGTTTCATATTTTAGATGGACCCTGCTACATGAAAAATGAGAAATACGTGAAAAACGTGATAGGAATCACATTTTTCATGTATTTCTCATTTTTCATGTAGAAGGGTCCATCGAAAGTATGCAACATGGGTACTCCTTGGATGATGAATTAAATTTTGCATCCAATGAGGATTCCAACTCAAAATTTGAGTCAACTCTTTGGGAGATAAGTTGAAAATAGAAGTTGAAAAAGTAGTTTTATTATTTTATTATTTTTTAATATTTTTACCCTTTTACTTAAAAAATGGTGAATCATCCCCCATGGTTGACATCATCATCTTGAATCCTATTGGTTATTATAAAGTTGATTTTGGTTGTAAATTTTTCTTAGGAGGCCCATTTTAGACCTCAAAATTCCCCTAATGGGTGATTTCTGATTACAACCCCATGAATTACATTCTTACACGCTAGTTGCTTGGGGGCAAGTACTCAAAATAGATCTACATCCTTCAAGATTTCGACCTAGAATTCATTGCTGCTAAGTCTAATAAATCCCTGGTCTTTGCTGAGGTGATATGTGATCTTCCAACCACGGATGATCCCACTTATCTTGATCATTCCATCCCCGGTGAGACTCTCTTTCTCATTATTACTCTTGGTCCATGGTATGGAAACATCATTGTCTATCTCTAGACCCAAAATTTTCGGCCAGAGCTATCACAATCTGAGAGATGATGGATTCCCTACCAGTCCCAACCTTACTGTATCATTGGAGAAACCATCTATCTCATTGGTATTGACTCTGTCCTCCATCGATGTTTGAATTTCAAGGAAGCTAAGAAAGCTATCAATGATTGCCACTCTGGGGCTTGCGGTGGTTACATGTCTAGTTACACTACCGCTCAAAAGATCCTTTGCATAGGGTATTTTTGGCAGTGTATTTTTAAAGACTACATTATCGTAGTACGAAAATGCCATGATTTCCATATTTTCTCTCGGAAAGAGCACGCCCCAACCTCACCCTTGCACCTAGTTGTGACCGTCAAACCTTTTGCGAAATGGGGCATAGATTTCATGTCCTGTAACCCTCAATCGGTCAGGGGGCATGGTTATGTCATCATTGCCATCAATTATTTCACTAAATGGGCCGAAGCAATGCCTACATATGATAATGAAGGTCTAATTGTGACGCAATTCCCATTAAACCATGTCATAGCTCGGTTTGGTGTCCTAAAATCAATTATCAGTGATCATGGCTCTAATTTTTGTAGTCATATGATGACATAACTCACTTCTTAGTTGGGATTACACCATGATAACTCCACCCCTTATTACCCATAGGCCAATGGCGAGGTTGATCTTGTCAATAAAGTCTTTGTGAATATGATTCATCGCACTATTGGGAAGCACAAACAAGATTGGCACCTCATTCTTTCTCAGCTCTGTGGGCATACCTAACCTATGCTAAGACCACCACTGGATTCACACCATTTCAATTGGTGTATGGTCTATAGGCCACACTCGTGATTGAGTGTGAGATTTCTTCTTTGATGCTAGACATCAAACTACTTACTAGTACTTTGTGGGAAGAGTAACATCTGTTATACCTCGAGTGTCTTGATGAGGCCCGAAGGCTTGCTCCTTTAGTTCTTGAAGCACAGAAACAATGAATTAAGGTTCAATATGAGAAATCCGTCACCCCTCATGTTTTCACCGAAGGTGATTTGGTCTTGCTTTATGATCAAGAAAATGATAAGTTGGGAGTAGGAAATCTCGAGCCAATGTGGCATGGGCCCTATATCATTCGAAAAGTATTGGAATGAGGAGCCTATGAGCTAGAATATTACGAAGGAAATCCATTGGATAAGCCCTAAAATGGGTTTATCTAAAAAAATATTACTCTTAATCATAAGTGTGATACTTTGTACATTATTATTTTTATTCATTAGTGTGCTTTGAGTTGATTTTTGGTGTGATTTTTTGCCTTGGAGACATGTTTCCTCTACTCGCCTTGTGCTCCACTTGGTTTGCATATGTCTTTGAATCATTACGTTGGTTTTTCTGATGGTGCTTACAGTAGCACATGTAACCTGTTTTCCACGACATGGTCACTCTTTGCTCCTGATGGCGAGTTGACTAATTTAAAAGGTATTTGTTTGGGTCAAACAACTAACAATATTTCCAAATATAGTGTAGTGATCGAACTATTATTGGATGCCATTGATCTTGGGATTATAGATTTTTTTGTTAAGTTAGACTCACAACTCATTGCGTTACAATTAAATGGTCATTACTCTATGCACAATTCTCAAATCTTGCATATGTATTTGCGCGTTAGATTATTGGAAAGACATTTTGATTTTATCACATATCAACATATTCCAAGACGTTTAAATACATTAACAAATACATTAGAAAGCCATGTATTAGATAGACATTTACACAATATGTAAAATCAAGGCATCATCATGATACACAAGTAGTCCTAAAATCATGCATATATACATACACACACACACACACACACACACACACACACACACACACATATATATATATATCGATTTTTCAAGTGTCATACATCCAAAATCTTAAAAAATATGTGTTTTGTTACAAAAATAGCTCTCCGAGCCTATATCAGTACTAAAACGTAAAAATAGGGCTGTTATCCACCCACATGGTGCTCATGGTAGTAGGTGACTGCTCGAATCACTCGTCAGAGTAATCGACACAGTCTGCTCGGAACTCTGACTGTATGTATCTAAAGGTGTAGAGGAATCTCATTGAATGTAGCATATTATGGAATGACTCTCGTAAGGCCAACTAGGTTCGGCTCCAACTCATCTAGTGTATCTTATCCCTCCGCATAAGGAACATCATCTGCGGGGTGGGCTACCCTTCGTGCAATCAATGACATGCTTGGAGGTCTCTGAGGACCCATATTTGTAAAAGAATGATAAGTTTACATTTTCGAATACTTAACAAAAACCATTCAAAAAGTAAAAATTTTAAAGAAACAATTTTTACGTGCATCGGTCCACTATGTGCCTAGAGGAATAGGAAGATCCGGATCTCCTTTGAAGTTGATGTTGACATATGCGTAGTCCTCAAATACGATAATTTGATGCCGCAACCAACCGAAAAAGGCTAGGATGAAATGCATCTATTGGCCCCCACCCTATTGGGGCATAATGTCGCACCATCTCATCAGCCTCGGCTCTCTTGAGGCTGGATCATGGATCTCTAGCCACTGGTACTGGAACATGGGTACTCTCTTTAGAAATAAGGTCACCAGAATTGACCCATACCTAAACTATTTCAGTGGCCTTGTCTTGCACTTGGTTAGCTGACTCTTCATGTTAGCCAGTAACCCCTTGCACAAATTGAACATCGTTGGGGCCAATCAGTCCAATGCGTATCAAAATTAATATTGTGTTGCCTCATGCAACACGTGGGCTCCTACCACTCTCATAATTCAATGTAGAATCGTGCACAAAGGAAGCACTCTGATGGAAGAAATGTCCACCTTCTCACTCTCTATTTTTCAAGCCCCAAGACTGTATTTCTAGATGAGCATGATGGTACTGTCACCCTTTGCTCAAGCTCCAAAGAGTTGGATCCTCTGCCCTCCCTTGGATAGTCCAGTGATGAAATAGATGTCCATCACATATAACTCTAACTCTTGGTCCCCAATAACAAATAGTTGTCGTTCTACATCCCATATAATGATCAAGTATTGGAGTAGCTCTAGTTGAGCTATTAGCCCGAATGTTTGAAAGTATTTCGACAACCTGCAATTGTTCAAAGGATTGATGCAATTTTGATCCTAAAAAGCTTGGTGTTCTTCCATGTCAAGGCCTCGTTCTTTCCATTCGGCTGACATCTTTGATGAAAGCACTTGCAAAACATGTTCAATTTACTTTTTCGGAGTTTTCATTAGAGTAATTTTGTAAATTAATAATGGAGTTGGGTGGATTTATCATTTTAAAATCCTTCTCATGACCAGCTTGACTGTCCAAATTTATTTAATGGTGGTGGTGTGCTACCCCAATTGTCTAAAAAAGACCAGCGCAACCCCAATAACTTGAAATTACGATAGTCACAAGTGATTTTAAAACTTGAAATTATCTCCTTAATCTCTGTATTTCTGAAACAAAATGAGAAATGAATAGGATCAAAATGAAAAGGATGCTTAGAGCTCTTACTTAATGCTAACAGATCGACCAATGCTGTCCTGGGTCAGCCGCACCGCTTATTTGAAATTTAGAGGGAAAATGGACAAAGTTATCTTCTCAATATAGAAAGGTGAAAATGATTTTGGTTTTTGGTCTATTATAGATTTTTGAAATTTTTTTGCCAATATTTTATTAATTTTCCTCGATATCCATGATGTTTGTTGTTTTTGTGGAGTACAAGAGTTCCACACTGTTGATGATTATTTTCGATACAGACGATTTGTATTTTATCTGGAACTAACGAGGATATTTAGTGGCTCTAGGCTAGAGACATGTTATATCATTGTAAAAAATATTATATGTCGCTAATGATCTTTGTTACAACCCAGGGGTGATATCCCATCCCAAATATGGAAGTATATTGATGCATGATAAGTATATTTTGGATTCTCTCATGGAATGGTTATGCATTAGACAAAATTACTACGGATTGGACTCCCACGTATCATTTCGTATATCTGGGGAGACACCGCTAGGTAGCAAGCTTTCCATAGGTAACCGAGTCAGCCACCTTGTAAACGTGATACACTGAACACAACATTCAAGGAGATTGGCTACTGTACATTAAGTCCTTGGTTATTTTTCTATACTTTATCACCAAGGTGTATATTTCCGTTCATAGATACTTGGTAAAAATTTATGCCTAGCACACCCCTTTTTTATTTATTTTTTGTTAATTATAAAAGTAACTAGCCACAAAAGCATCTTACTCGTGTAGTTATCTAGCTTCATTATTTCTTGGTAAATTGTTATTTTGTTCCCCTTTTCCTTATTTTGATCTTCTTTTGAAAGGTCATTGTGGATGAATCGTCGAATTCACTCATTCCCTCCTCTGACATATCTCAAGAACCTCCTCCTGAGGTCCCTGAGTTTCCAGTTGGACCCCTTGAAGCGTAAGGTGAGGAACACAAGATTGTCATCAGTATTCAACCCATATCATCTCGACCACTGCCTAATGATTCTCCTTGGAGGACATTGGAATAATTTGAGCCAGAAAGCCCCGAAAATTTTGCACAGTTCTTGGCCTTTCCTTCGAATCCACTCTTTGATATGATTGTGGTATCACTTCAACAACCTTATAGCACTTTCGATCAACCGAGAATACCCTTTCAAGCTTCTCCAGTAGTGTCTCGCTCTACTGTCTGTCGGTTATTTCCTGACGAAATGGCCTTCAATGCTAATGTTGTTCCATTCGTGAGTGCTCCTCAAAGCACTCTTCAGGAAACCTCTGGCTCTTATATCCTAGAAGCTGCTTCATCAATGTTTCCCTCTGAGGGCAAGCTGTTTGGTTCCACACCTCACGATTCAGGTAGTGGGACCGAAATACCTTCCATTCATGTTTTGTCCATGCTCCCGCATGGTTATACCTCTTTGGGAAACCTTATCTGTGGAGCTTCTAGTGGTACACCTTTATTTCCAGATCCCATTTGGTCAAAGGGTTTTTACTCCATCTTCTGACCCATTATTTTTGAATGTGGCCACTTTGTCTCAACTTGTTGTTCGACCTATGGTCACCATTGGTAAAATGACTATGTTGATCGGATCCTCTGTCCCCTATTCGCCATCTACGATTACTGCAGTTCCACCATTGAGTGGGAAATCCATGGTTTTTTCCATGCCTGGGGGCAGTATAACCCTCTTTATGTACCTCCCAGATTGGGTAGAGGGTGACTGCATTCTGGGCCTATTCCTATGGCAGGACAACCTCATGTTCAATATTCTTAGGTTCAACAACTCCTTCACCCACTGAACCTATCGTATTCGTATGTTTAGCAACCTAACATCCCTTATGTTCAACGAACGAATGTACAATATTAGTATCTTCCTCAACCGAATGTATCTCAACAGTACATCCAACAACCCCAACCATTGGTGAGTTATTTTGCGACTAATCCTAAGTTTGGTTCTTACACCCAAGCTTGTCTGGATCTCCTTCTGGGTCAATTTGGTCCTTTCCCCCATCAGTCTGGTGCTCAATACCAGCCATTTCCTCAAGTTCAATACCAAAAAACCCAGTCTGGGCCTCAGCCTGATGCTTCATATTAGGAAATTCCTCAGTACCAGAAGGCTCAATCAATACCTCGAGTTCGACCCTATGTTCAGCAAGGATCACAGGCTGGACCCTACGTTCAACAAGTACCTCAAATTGGACCCTATGTTCAGTAAGGACCCTAGGCTAGACACTACGCTTAGAAGGGACCACAAATTGGACCTTATGTTCAACAGGGACTTGATACTGGATCCTATGTCAAGCAAGGTTTGAAACCTCAGTTCCCATAGGGATCTTATCAACAACCCCAACAAGGTCCCTACCAGCAAAATATGCAACAAGGTCCTTACCAGCCATGGGGTAAATATACGTATCCAGGACAGAATCCATATCAATCGGGTTGGAACCCCCAACCTTTTTCACCTCGTCATCCACCCTTGCCATTCCTGGCTACGTTGGAATTGTCGTATGTGCCAAAGCTCACAAATCACCCCATCCAGCATCAGCTTCATAGGTTGCCAATTCCAAACAAACTTCAAGGAGATTGTCCAAAATTCGAAATAAAATGTGGGGAAGACCCCCAAACCCATGTTATGACATACCGCTTGTGGTGTTCCTTGAATTCTTGGGTCAAAGATTCTATTTGTCTTCGTGTTTTCTAGTGTAATTTGACCGGTACCATGGCCAAGTGGTATATTCAGCTCCGTTGAGGAATTTTCTTCGATTTCAATTCCTTGACTATGTATTTCCTCACTCACTTCTAGCTACCTATCCGGTATGAAACCGACACCCATATTATCACTTCACTAAAGCAATAAAATGCTACGCATATTTTGGATCACATTCATGAATGGCGGCGTTGTCGCCACCTCATCAAATTGGAGATCCCTGATTAGCTGTTGACTGAATATTTTACGAAATCATTCATTCCTATGATTTCTAAAGATCTTGTCATGGGTGGGTGTGTCACAAAAGAGGAGGTCATTTCTAGAGATCAATACCTTGATTTGGTTTATTCCCAGTCTGGGACTCTATATGAGTTATTACCCAATGCGCCGCGACCTTCGATTGATCCCACATCATCTCAGTCTCCTGTTATGCCTTCGGTGGATGGTGTTATTGGGGAAATGGCTCAGAGTGATAGTAGTGGGCCTAAAAATTCTTCGAATTCTAAATCCACTATTGTTTCTATGCCCCTACTACTTCCAATAACCAGAATAATCCTGGTAAAACCTCAAAGGTAAACGTTGTTCAATATACTGCAATAGATAAATCCTCGATAGGTAAGAAAAAAGGTAAAGAAAAGCCTAAAGCCAAAAACCCTAAACAAGATTCAAAGAAGTCATTTGTTGGTGATTCTTCAACACATAAGCCGAAATATCCTTGCCTGATATGTGATGATGATCATTACACCAAGGATTTTCCTGGGTGTGCCGAAGTTGCCCATATTCTGAAAGGTGCACCCAGGGCTCCAACTATTTTAAAAGAACATTTCCCTTCTTAGAAAACGAAATGGTAGATCAAGCTCAATCATCTAGAAGTTCTCAAGTTTTCATGGTTGGAATGAAATCTATTGCCATTACCTCAAGAATGAATTATTTTCCCAATATATCTAAGGCTCCTATGGAATTAGAAGTTACAAATCACCCTTCCTCTTTTGCACCCCCTACCTTTGGTCCTCTCCAGATTGAGAGACCGAGTAGTGACTCCATCATCCAACCACCCCTAAAAGGTGTTCTTCGGAAATCATCCTATAATGTGAATTTGAGATTAGAACAACACTACAATATTGTAGAGGATCTGGCTCAAGCACATTATACGATGTTGGCTTTAGAGGTCTTTCATTCATGCCTATCACAATGGATTACAGTCCTCTCTATTATTGGAGGGATTGATCCCGCAGATTCTAATATGACTACTTTCGATCTCGATAATTTCCTTGCTCGCCTCTCATCTCAAGTATATTTTCTAATTCAAGTTACCATTACATGAAAGAATATTCATCGAAATTTCATTGATGAAGGTGCTTCGACCTGCCTCATTTTTGTTTCATGTTGGA
The DNA here is from genome assembly GCA_034641835.2 of Pinus albicaulis. Lineage (NCBI taxonomy): Eukaryota > Viridiplantae > Streptophyta > Pinopsida > Pinales > Pinaceae > Pinus > Pinus albicaulis. The sequence goes on along the minus strand of CM076580.1, from coordinate 1,266,539,760 downwards.
AATATATCGACTCTCCCCCATTGAGTCAGTCCCGGAATACCTTAAACGCTTTCGATGGTAGAGGTTCTCGGTTGTACGAAATTCTCAAGGCATTTCCCATCCTGTTGGAGGGGAAAACGGTAACCACGAAAGTTGAAGTGGTAGATGCCAACTTGAACTACAATCTTTTTCTTGGATGTAGTTGGAAAAAAGCTATGGTTTGTGAGGTCCCCACCCTTTTTCGTGTCCTCCATTCCCCTCATCAAGGTAAGATAGTTATTGTCGATCAGTTGGATTTCTTGCCCTCTGATTCTTTTGCTGGAAAAATTTGGTATGTTGGGAAGACCACTACTCCTTATGAGAACATTGGGTCGAGTTTGTTCAAGTCCCTTATGGGATTTTTTCCGCTTCAACCTCTGAATGTCACCTCTGTCAATATGATTTTGTTTGGTCATGATCCATGGATGTTTCCTGATCCCGACCAGCTCGAGATTTTTGGTGACTTATGCCTCTAAGCCTAGCTGAGAAAATGTACCAAAGTATTCTCATAGCTTCTGAGGCTGCATCCGAAACCAACACTCATTTGGTTTCCTCTCTAGAAACTTGTGCACAATATCCCTTCTTTGGTTCTTGGGACTATGATGACCCCTTGAATGAGAATTTCCCCACTGACGAGAGTATCCTGGAGGTAATGTCTCTCGAAGAAATTACGTGGGATGATGAAAATCATCATTCCTCATTTCTCCCAATCCCAGGTGACATCTCTACCTGTTTGGAATCCCATGCTTCACCAGTACCGACTGACCCACTTAATAATCCGAATTTTATTCACGAGGTATTGTTTGAAGGGAACATGGGAAATATCAATCCGACCATTCCGATTGACATCTTTGTCAAAACAGGGATTATCGAGAATGTTCATATCAGTGCATCTTGTTCTCCTGATGAGATCAATATCTATACTAAAACTTTTGAGTAATTTCGCAATTTATTTGCATGGTCATACGAAGAAATTCTTGGCATTGATCCAAGTATTGTTGTGCATGAAATTACCACCTATCGAGATTTGAATCTCGTTCATCAACGACTTCATCTTGTGCACTTGACAAAGGCTACTGCCATAAAGGGTGAAGTTGAAAAACTTCTAAAAGCTGGTTTTATTTACTCTATACCACTGACATATTGGGTCTTGAATATTGTTCCTATCAATAACAAGCCAGGGACCATTCGAGTTTGCATTTATTACCATGATATCAATCGAGCCTTTCCTAAGGATAATTACTCCACTCCTTTTATTAACCAGATCATTGATGAATTTGCCAGGAGTGAGATTTTTTCCTTTATGGACGATTTCTCTAGCTATAACCAGATTAAAATTGCTCCATCTGATTAACACAAAACCACGCTTATCTATCCATGGGGGACATTTTCCTATAAGAATATCCCTTTTGGATTAAATAATGTTGGGTCCACCTTCCATCGTGCTATGTCGTATTATTTTCATGACATCAAGCAAATAGTTCAGTCATATCTTGACAATCTTCTTGCTCATTCTGTGAAACGTTGAGATCACCCAGAACACCTTAGAGCTATCTTCCTTCGCTATCAACACTATAATATCAGGTTGAATCCTCATAAGTGTGTCTTCTGTGTCGAATGTGGTCAGCTCCTGGGTTTCGTGGTGTCCAAAGAATGCATATGCAATGATCCTCTTAAAGTCAAGGAAATCACCAATTTGATTCCTCCCTCTTCTGTTCATCAATTGTAGAGTTTGCAGGGGAAAGCCAGTTTCCTCCGCCACTTCGTACTGAGTTACCCTGAGCTTGCTAAAGGATTTACGCGCTTATTGGAAAATGGAATGTCCTTCTTATGGGAATAAATTTCTCAAATATCTTGTGATGAATTGAAACGATCCCTCACTAGTGCTCCGCTACTATATCCTCCCAATTATCACTGTGATTACTTCTTGTATTTGGCCACCGTCGAGAACACTATTGGTATGGTGGTGGTTCAAGATGATGACGATGGTCAAGAGCATGTACTGTATTACTCGAGCCACAATATATTTGATACGGAGACCCGTTATGCTCATGTAGAGAAACTCACACTAGTTTCTGTCCATGTTCAACGTTTCTGTCACTACATTCTCCTGTGAAAAAATTTGGTGATTTATGATTGCAAACCCGTGACTTATATTCTTACACGTCAATTTCTTGGGGGAAAGTACTCGAAATGGATCATCATCCTTGAAGAGTTCAACTTAGAATTCACTACTTCTAAGTCTAAGAAATCCATGGTCTTTGCTGAGTTGATCTGTGATCTTCCAACTGCGAATGATCCCACTCGTGTTGACGAGTCCATCTCTGATGAGACTCTCTTTCTCATTAACACTCTTGATCCATGGCATGGAGACATCATTTTGTATCTCCAGACCTAAAATTTTCAGCGAGAGCTATGACACTCTGAGTGATGATGGATTTTCTACCAGTCCCAACCTTACCTTATCATTGGAGACACCCTCTATCGCACTGGTATTAAATCTGTCCTTTGTTGATGTTTGACTCTCGAGGAATCTGAGAAAGCTCTCAATGACTGCCACTCCAGGGCTTATGGTGGTCACATTTCTGGTTACACTATTGCTCAAAATATCCTTTGCGCAGGGCATTTTTGTTCATCTATTTTTAAAGACTGCATTATCGCAGTACGAAAATGCTATGATTGCCAGAATTACTCTCAAAAAGAGTGTGCCCCACCCTCGCCCTTGCACCTAGTTTTGATTGTCGAACCTTTTGTGAAATGGGGCATAGATTTCAAGACCTATAACCCTTGCTCGACCGGGGAACATGGTTATCTCATCATTGTCGTCGATTATTTCACTAAATGGGCTGAAGTGAAGCCTACATACGATAATGAAGGTCTAACTATAGCGTAATTCCTGTTCAATCATGTCATAGCTCGGTTTGGTGTCCCGAAAGTGATTTTCACTAATCATGGCTCTAATTTTTGTAGTCATATGATGACAGATCTCACTGCTTAGTTGGGGTTACGCAAAAATAACTCCACCCCTTATTATCCATAGGCCAATGGCCAGGTTGTGGCTATCAACAAAGTCTTGGGGACTATGCTTCAATGTGCCATTGAGAAGAAAAAACGAGATTGGCACCTTATGTTATTCTTAACTCCATGGGCGTACCAAACCTCAGCTAAGACTACCACTAGATTCACACCATTTCAATTGGTGCATGGTCTAGAGGCCACACTCTCGATCGAGTGTGAGATTCCTTCTTTGAAGCTAGCCATCTAACTAATTCCTGGTACTTCACCGAAAGAGGAAATTCTGCTATACCTCAAGTGTCTTGATGAGACCCAAAGGCTTGCTGCTTTAGTTCTTGAAGCACAAAAATGACAAGTTAAGGTTCAATAGGACAAATCCATCACCCCCTGCTTTTTCTCCGAAGGTGACTTGGTCCTGCTTTATGACCAAGCCCATGATAAGTTGGGAGTAGGAAATCTCAAGCCAATGTGGCATGGGCCCTATATCATTCAATGAGTATTGGAATGAGGAGCCTATGAGCTAGCGTATTCACTCGCTAGAGTAATCGACGTAGTCTACCCGAAACTTTGACTGTATGTCTCTGAAGGCTTAGAAGAATATATATCAAACATAACATATTCTAGAATGCCTCTCGTAAGGCTAACAATGTTCCACTACAGCTTAGCTAGTGTATCTGATCCCTCCTCATAAGGAACATCCTTTTCTAGGTGGGATACCCTTCGCGCAATTGGTGACATGCCTGGATGTCTTTGAGGACCCATATCTATAAACACATCATAAGTTTACATTTCAGAATAGATAACAAAAAACATTCAAAAAGTAAAACTGTTAAAAAATAATTTTTAACTACATCAGTCCAGTGTGTGCCTGGTAGAATAAGAAGATCCGGATCTCCTCGAAAGTTGATGCCGACATATGCGTAGTCCTCAACTATGATAAGTTGATGCCACGACCAACTGAAAAAGGCTGTCGAGGCATACTGTCGCAACATCTCATCAACTTTGGGCCTCTCGAGGATGGATCATGGATATCTAGCCACTGGTACTGGAACAAGGGTACTCTCTCTAGAAATAAGGTCACTAGAATTGACCTATACCTGAACTATTTGAGTCGCCTTGTCTTGCACTTGGTTAGTTGGATCTTCATGTTAGCAGTAACCCCTTGCACCATTTGAACATCTTTGCAGACAAGCAGTCCATCGCGTATTGGAATTGAGTTTTTGTTGCCTCATGGTTTTCTTGGGCTCCTACCACTTTCGTAATGCAATGTAGAATCATGCGCAAGGGATGCACTCTGATGCAATAAATTTCTACCTTCCCGCTCTATGTTTTTCAAGCCCCAGGATAGCATCTCTGGATGATCATGCTGGTACTCTCACCCCTTGTGTGAGCTCTGAAGAGTTGTATCCTCTCCCCTCTCCTGGATAGTCCACTGATGAAATAGATGTCCATCACATCTAACTCTAACTCTTGGTCCCCAATGACAAATAATTGTTGATCTACATCCCATATAATGATCAAGTATTGGAGTAGCTCTAGTTGAGCTCTTATCCCAAATGTTTGAAATAATTTCAACAACCCGTAATTGTGCAAAACATTGACGCAATTTTGATCTTGCAAAGCTTGGTGGTCTTCCACCTCATGGCGTCATTCTTTCCATTCGACTATCATATTTAACGAAAGCACCTGAAAAGAATGTTCAATTGGATTTTTAGGAGTTTTAATTGGAGTAATTTGTGAAATTAACCATGGATTTTGGTGGATTTATCGTTTTAACTCCTTCCTGCGGCCAACGCGACTATCCAAATTAATTCGACGCTGGTGGAATGATTCTCTAATAGGATAAATGCAACCAACGCGACCCCGATAACTCGAAATCATGTTGGTCGCAGATGGTTTTAAAACTTTAAATTCTCCCCCTAATCTCCCTATTTTTGAAACAATATGAAAATGAATGGAATCGGAATGAAAAGGAGGCTTGGAGCTCTTACCTGACGCTCACGGATCGAATAATAGTGTCATGTATTGGACGCACCACTGATTTGAAATTCTAAGGGAAAATGGACAAAATGCTCTTCTCAAAATAGAAAGGTGAAAATGATTTTTCTTTTTGGTATATTTATAGATTTTTGAAAAACTTTCGCTAATATTTTATTATTTTTCCTTGATATCCATGATGTTTGTTTTTTTTGTGTAGTACAAGACTTCCACATTGTTGATGATTATTTCCGCTATAGGTGAGTTGTGGTTTATCTCTTTTTCAAGCTCGCTAAACGTTTACAAAAAAGGAACCCCCCTGGAGTCAACTTTCAACTCTTTTCTGACTCTCATAAAATGAAAAGATTGTCGAGTACTTGTCATTTCGAACTCATTAAAGTGAATGCATCGACATGGTCTTAGTATATGTTTACCCCTTTTTCGAGCTGAGATTTACTATTTACAAAAAAGGAATACCTTTACCGAACATGGTCAACATGTTCTCTCAGATATTGTTTTCCACCTTTTTGGATTCGAGGGAAGACTTATGAAAAGGGACATGATGGAGTTTCCTTTTTTTTATTTTCAAACAAATTAAAAATGAAAAGTTACTGAGTTATCCTTTTGTTGGACTTGTTAGAGATTAAACGAAGAAAGACTTGTCACCATGACGAGACCGAGTTCCTCCTTCCTAGGGCTCGCTAAACTTACTAGGATGGATTCATTCAAAGAATGAAATTACAAACTCAGCATATGTTATTCTCTTCATGTTGGCTATATAAAATAAAGAGGTACTCATTATCAATAATGGAGGAAAATTGAAAGTAAATATCCTATGTGTATTTTGGGCAGCTTGTCACTCTTGAACATGACACTCATCTATAGTCCGTGTGGGTTTGGGGACATCCTATATTCGTCACTTTTCCTCCATAGGTTTGGGAAATTTGTTTGCCTCTCGTTTGATTACCAATTTTTTCAGCATGACCTCTTATCCTATTTGAGTCAAATGCTGCCACACTCCGAAGTTGTGTTGCCAATATGTTCAAGATAAGTCCTTTTTTTCAAACATCCTTTGCATATTTGACCTCCTATATTACAATATCAAGTCACTGATATCATCTTAAGATATCTGTGGTTTCATGTCGAGGATGTGGGAATCATCATGGCCCTCCTTTGACGAATGTTGACTTCAGCTCATTATTCGGGAAGGTTATTTAGAAACTTTTGTTTAGTACCTTGGAGCTTGCATGCCTCAATGGAAATTTCTTCATGTTTGACAGTAGGTTCACACCATTTCCCTTCGATCGAATGATTCTGCAAGTGTTCCACTTCAACACATTCAATCACAATTGAGATCCATCATCATTATTGGTGGTCTCTCTTGCGCTTGTTAACGGTTCTCATCATTCACAGGTGATCAGGTGGTTTCTACCATGTTCGACACCAACACAATTGTTCGCATGGCTAGATTCATATGTTGGGTTGATTGAGATCACGGTGAAGACCCTGGGTCACATTTGATTTTTGGTCCAAGATGCAAGGATTTATTGAGTATTCATGATTGTATAAATGATCTTATCTATATGGATGGTTGCTTCCATACTGCGGATCTGTTTGTATGATAATTTTAGACGGATGGTTGTGACCATGCCGTGGGTTCATGTATTATTTGATGCCTAGTGCATAATTCTATGGTTATGACTGTACATACCAAATATGTCATAAATTGTAAAATTTTTGATTTCGTAGGCTGTCTGGAGGTGGTCTACATTCTTTGCCTCAGTTCATAAAAAATTTCAGCCATCACTCCATGTTCTGCCTTCCATGCTTTAGGAGGAATCTATTACACAGTAATTTGTCAGCGTGCTCATTTTCCCATCCCTGATCCTGAAATTCCCTGTGATAGATCTTGTGCAATTTTTCCACCATCAAGAAATATGTTAACATATCCCCTTGAAGATGCAGAGAAGACTGCCTTGGAATATCACTAAAGAAACTTGTTCAAATTCCTAGTTTCCTGGGTCAGTGCCATGACCATGTTGATGTCCTTTTCACAGCTCTGGCTTAGCACTGTCAGCACCCTAATTTCTTCGAAATTTTTTTTGATCCCCTTTCTAGCAGTGTTTCCTCAAATGGAGGAGAAGCTTCGACCTATAGAAGCTCAAGGGTGACAAGTTGGTTGTTAAACGGTGGTGATAAGTTCCAGCTCTCTAATTTTAGAGCTTTGATCTCATCCATGGGGGTTCATCCCTTAGAAAGTTGGCCTTCCTCCTACTTTCATGGGTTCCCAACCTCTTCTCCCTTCCTATAAATTCACATCCTTCATTCCCCGAAGTTTAGAGTTTGGTTGATCATTGTAAGACTCGTTTGAACTCTCATTCCTTTGCATCCTAGCATTGTGATAAAGCCTAAGTGTCTGGGAGAAGGAATTGTTTTGAGCTTTGGTGAAGGACTCATATTTTCATCAAAGGGCGCATCCAAAATCAAGGCCTAGATTATAAGATCTCCTTTTGTATTTATTAATAATAACATCTAATGTTTTCTTTCTATATTTGTCTAAATGTTCATGAAAATATTACTGTACTCCTAGATTTTCTAGATAGCTCATGTTTACATTTATTATGTATTGTATTACATTTTTTGTTGTATCTTGATCATCTGTAGGTATCCATGTGCCATTAGTAGCAGGGAGTGGTCCTACAAGGATTTTGGATCTAGTTCATCATCAATGGATTCAAGCATAGCATTGGGAAAAAGGTATTTATGTCTCTTTCCGCATCGCATTGTAAAAATTAGTTAAGAGAGCTTTTCATTAGAAAGAATCTCATGTTGCTAGACCCACTCTAGGTCTAGAGAGATTGCCTCTGTGCACAGAGGGGATTTATCTTGACAACAAACATATTATATAAATTGGTTTCGAATATCATAGCGGAATGCATTAAAAATAACCTCTCAAATTATATTAGCCGGGAACAAACTGGATTTCTCAAAATAGATTGATACATGACTTGGTGGCAATCACATAAGAAACCATTCACTCCATACAAAAAAAGAATCTGGCAGCCTCGATTATGAAAATAAATTTATGCAGTGCATATGATTGTCTGGATTGGGCTTTTGTGGGGCTCACTCTGCTGAGGATCGGATTAATAAATCCAATCATCGAATGGATAATGGAGTGCCTCGCCGAGCCACTATATGATGTTATTATTAATGGTTATCCATCAGAGTACTTTGGGGTGGGACGGGGTCTTAGGAAGGGTTGTTCACTATACCCGCTCTTATTTATACTCGTTATGGACTGTTTGAGCATCAAGATCAGGGAGGCAACTAGCAGTGGCTGATTCAGAGGAGTATATATTTGCAGGGACATATTGGTGAGACAACTTATTTGTGGATGACGTACTAGTTTTTAGGATGTTGGATAGAGACCAGTGGACACTTTTTTAAAATATACTTGATTTCTTTGGAAGTGCAACGTGGCTGAGGGCCAATGAGGGAATGTCTGTTATATTATTTTCAAATGGAGACCACATTTAAATTGCGGAGATTTCCAATATGTATAAATTTAATATTCAACCTTTGGAAGGTTGGTTGTCATATCTGGGTTTCAAACTGAAACCAGTAAACTATAAAAATGCAGATTGGCAGTGGATGTTGGACAAGGTGAGGAAAATAATTGGCTCCTATATGCATAGGTGGCTATCTACAGTAGATTGGGATGTAAGAGGAACTGCTATATAGAATTTCTGCCAGTATTATTCATAAATACAATATTATTCTAATACCTTCATCTGGGTGGGGAGTAAGATGGATGGAAAATACCATATGACAAAAATGGTGCGTATTTATGTTCCAAAGGAGTATAGAGGCTGGGGAATCCTAGACTTGGGGACGTTATGATTGAAATTATTAATCAAATATTTATGGAGGGAAATTAATGAAGGTGGCATGTGGAGGGATATCATAAAGACAAAGTATATGGGGGGTGTTGGAGTTCCCATGTTTTGGCTAGGTTGGAAAGACCAAAAGATGAGACAACATCAGAACCACTTTCGGACCTTAGGATCTAGCCCTCCTGGGTCCAGAGAGGGATCTCTTCGTGATTTTCAAAGATATATGTCTTTGAAGCTCTATTCTTAGATGTTAGGCTAGTTATAAGGCTCGGGGTTTGTTTGTTTGATTGTTTGTTTTGGTTGCTGGTTATCAGGAATGAAGGATCCAGTGTAAGAAAAGAATGGGAAAAATGGGATAAGGCAAAGATGAAGTGTTTCCAGGAAATATTCAAACCATTGGGAAATGGAGTCAGGAAAGTATTTGCTTACTAATCAATAGGCAGGCTTCCAATTGGGCTAGTCATCTGAAACTTAGGATCTCTCAAGATGATTATGTGATATGGAAAGTAGGAGGGAGGAGATAACATAGATTTCAGAGCACAAAGTTACAGATCAGCAGGACGTATAAGGATCCTAGTGGACAGGTCTAACACTAATCCCCAGTGTTCCCAAATCTTCCAACTAAATCTATAACAAGAAGCATCTAAGAACTGCATTCATTTAATTCATACATCAGAGAGCAGGCAATAACATCCACTACACTGGTTAAACCAACTGAAAACATTCCTCAGATAATACATTCAAAAGAGAAACATAAATGGCAAGGAGAGCAGAAACATAGGGTACCTAATAAGGGTAAATCCTATGCCAATATTATGATGCAAGCCAGTAGAAACAAAATGAAATGATGTAGACACAGAGATAGGAAAACATCACCGCTGCTTCAAATCAGGATCCAAAGAGATGTGCTTGTCAAATTAAATAACAATACCAATCAAGTACAATATTGCCAATAGCTGAATACTCAGTCTGAAAACATATCCTCCAACCTATCTTACAACCTTTACACAGAGACTGTGTCTCAAAAGAAACTACTTGCAGTTCTCTGGTAACTAAACAACAACCTTATAATGAGTTTCTTCATGAATTTATAGCTCCAGAGGAGCAGAGAAGGTAGGTGAAGAACTAAATGCAGTAATTAAATTCCTGAAAAGAAAGAGGGCTAAAGCCCAATCTGTATAAATCCTATGCATTAATCTCTGGTGTTCTTTGGGTGGACGAATGATCCTTTTTCAGACTGCATATAGCTCTAATACGATTCTGAAGTGCTCTGATCGCGGTACTATGTAGTACTTCTGGTGCATAAACAAAAGATAAAGAAATCTTCCATACTGATGGAGTAAATGCTATGATAGTACTGGGTTTCTTTCCAGGTAGAAAACTTTCCTGAACATGGCACGGATTGGGCACTACATGGGTGCTCTATCCTCTACGGAGGAAAAACATTCTGCTGCTATAGAAACCCCTAATATACATTGATTCCTGTGTGTTGTACCTTCTGCATGCCATATGGGATTCATTGATCTGGTGTTTTGCCTCTAAACTGCTGTATCAAGGCTCGAAACCTTCAACATTGAATGCAGAATCCGTGCTCATTAGCTGCCTTTCTCCGCTACCCCATAAATGTTTCGATCTGCAAGATCTGGGCTTTAATGGCGCCGAATAGGTCTCTTCGAAGATTAAACTATCCTCGGGTAATAATTCATGACGCAGCTACCATTTCTGGGCATTTCAATTGTAGTACCGGCTTCCAGATTTAATTATGTCTGTGCAACAAGCAGTTGAAATGGTACATGAGAACCATGGCGTTTCTACCTCTGATAACCCTACAAAAAAAAAGAAACCAGTTATGAAATCCATGGATGGGGTGGATGATGTGGATGACAGTAGGACTGCGGAGAAATGGCGTAAAATGCCGTGGGATGGTGGATGGACGGTGGGCCAGGGGTACAGAGGAGAAGGGTTATCGAACGTGCAACTTTGATGAGCGATGACCGTTGGATGGGCGATCAGAGATCTAACGGCTGACAGCGATATTGCTCGGCATCCTGGGTTGAACTTTAACGCGCGATGAGCCGGCGGTTTTGAAACAGTGTCAGGGCCACGTGTTGCTTGGTGTATGGAATTTCTCCACGATCAGGGAAAACCGCCCTCCACCCAAAGGTGGTGGAATAGAAACTGCCGGGTTTGGAACAGTGCATGGGGACCACCGGTGCGGGCGCATTGAGGGCCGTCAGATCAACGTGTAATTGGACGACGATGGCGCGATCTGGGAAATGAACGGAGAAACACGAGCACTGGGGATTTAATTATAACCGTCCGATCTACCAAGATCAACGGTCGAGACGACATTCGATATCCATTGGAGAATAGCGCCTTTTGCTCTAGCGGGTGGTTCCGGCACTGGATCACGTGGAGGAAGAGGTGCGGGGGCTAGCAGAAGAGGGGCTAGGCCTATTATAATGTGGAAAATGGGTTTTTAAGCCATTTTAATGCATTTTGAAGCCTTTAAAGGGTAACAATAGGGATATAAAGGGTGATGGTGAGATTTAAGAGGCTAATGGGTAATTAGAGGGGGGGAAAAGAGAACCTTGGCAAAGGGAAAAACAAAGTTTCAAAGGGATAATTTGCAGGGGTATGAGGGGCAGTGTAGGCCTTTTGAGGGGACAATCAACAGAGGTAAATCATATAAGGCAAAGCATGGATAGACTTCAAGGATGATGATTTTTCAAGGAAAAGGAACTCCTTGAAGGCTTCAAAATCATTTAGCCCCCTGCTTGCTTGTCAAGAATTTCATAGGGGGGCTAACAGTGGCTCCACATGGGGATGGCTTCTTCTTGAAGGAGTCAAGAATTCAGAGAATAGATCTTTGGAGTAGGCCAGTTTCCTGTTGCTTGGCACATCCCTTTCTTACTTTGATCAGCTACCACACTATGAAGACATTACATCAACAGAAAACTTTCCTCCATATTCTACCTACCCATACTACAATCCTAGCATTCTTCTTCTTCTAGGGTGCATTTGAGCTAGCAGACCCTTTACATCATTTATTTTTATAACAGAAAATAAACCTATTCTAATTCTACCCTTATTTCTCCATGAGACCAGATTAAACGGTTGGCCTCATATGTTTCTCTACCTGATCTAATTATCTGCTGGGATTAAACAGTCTAGCAGATTATTTCTTTATATTCTATGACAGAAATTGAAAAACAGTCAAGCCAGGATTAGACTATCTGACTTGTTGTGGGTCCAAGGCATAAAGACAGTTGCACCTGGAGAGAAAATAGCAGAAACTAAGAACAAAACTATGAAGGCTTGAAATCTGGAACTTGAAGTGTCCTTATTCTTTCATGTGACTCAAGTTTTGAGCATATTAGAGTCACTTCTTTCTTCAATTCAGCTCTGGTTTTAGGCATGTTGGAGCTGATTCTTCTTTTTTCCTTTTCTGGTCCAGGCTTTGAGCATGTTAGGACTGGCTTCTTTGTTTCTAATGGCTCAGATTTTGAGTTTATTAGAGCCAATATTTTGCACATCAGAGGTTCATGTTTTGGGCATGTCTGAACCTCCTCTTTCTCTCTGTTTTTTGAAACATTTCTCTCTTTTTTTTCCTTGAAAATGAAAAATGCAATGGTATGTACAATGGAAATGAAACTGGAAATGAACAATTAGTAGAAATAGTGTTTGAGCATCCTGCCATTGACAGGACCCCCAAATAGCTTTGTACCATCTAATTCCTGTAGAAAAAACGCATTTGGACCCACAGTGGCCTGAATGATATATGGACCTTGCCACAAATTGTCAAACTTGCCGTGTTTGCCTTTATCCTCTCTCCTTGAGTCCCACTTCAAAAATTTCTCTCCAATTTTAAAATCAGTAACTTTGGTTCTCTTGTCAAAAAATCTCGTTATATTTTCCTGAACTTTCACTGCTCTGTTGTAGACCTCTTCTGTTATATTCTCCACCACTTGTGCCTATTACACAGAATATGTTGGCATTTAACAGAAGAACCAGTCAACCGTTAGGGATCCTTCCAAAGTTTCCTATTACTGTGGGAGGGAAAACCGTCTATATAGACGTGATGGTTGTTCCAGGCCCCTTGGATTTAAATTTACTCTTGGGGTGCGATTATTCTTATGCCATGGGTGCACTTGTATCTTCCCTCTTTTGTGTGATTTTTTTTCCACACGAAAGTTAGATCGTGACCATTAATCAATTTTCATTCTTTAGTCCTATGATGGCAGCTAGCCCACCATCGTCTCTTCTGGATCTTTATCTGTTGGTTGTATCTTCCCCACCATGAGTTAATTATGTGACCACTTGTTCATTTCTCTCATCCAGTGATTGTGCCGTCATGTGCCATCTACTGGGGGCATTCGATTAAGATTTCCAAGATGTTTTTCTCCCATTAGATGTGCACCTCTTGGAGGCCATGACCACTTATTTGTCATGATGAGTTGTCGTATGGAGCATAGTTCCTTTCCTTGTGTCAAGCTCCCTAAAGAATGAAACAAGATGTCATGAGGATAGTTCGACTTCTATGTCAACCTCATTAAAAAATGAATTAGCTCACGAGGATAGTTCTTTTAATGTATCAACCTCACTAAAACAATGAAACACATTCCTGTTCAATTTGAGTCTTTGATACAATCTCATAAAACCCCAATCGATTCTTTCTCTTAATCTCATATTTGAACCTTCACTGCATGTTCCTTTCATATGGACTGAAGCTTGGGGGGCATGTACCTTGAATTCAGTCATCATGCTGAGGGCATGCCCATTTTTCCCTGTTTTTCAAGCATATTTTATCTGTGTTTCAAGCTTGTGTAAAAATGAAACCTGTCTCAGGTATAGTTTACCTTTGTTTTGAAGCTTGCGTAAAAATGAAACCTTTTTGGCTTGGTGCCTTACAAACGTTTTCATGTTTATTGGGTCATTTCTTATTATGCAAACTATCTCTCCATATCCCTCACAACTTAAGGTTCTATTTACGTGTTGTTTTCTAGAAAGTCGTTTTGATTACATTACATATCAACATATTCCTAGACGAATGAATGCATTAACTAATACAGTAGCTAACATTGTATTAGATAGACATTTGTGTAATCTGTAAAAAATCATCATCATATGAAAAGATCCATACAGGAAAATAGATGTATATATATAGATCGAGTTTTTGCATCCGTGTGCATCATAAGTTCAAAAAATATGTTTGTTTCGGTTACATCCTAAGACATCATGTCTCTCAAAAAATATGCGGAAATAGAACCTAGGTGTCTACTCGACGTGATGCTCATGATAGCACGTCACTTCCCGTCCAAGCCGCCTTAGCAACCGGTGAACTCAGTTTGACACCCCTATAGTGTGTCTCTGGTACGTGTGAGGAACATCATCGAATCACGTATAGTTTGGGATCCCATGGGAGATTCCCTCCAATTTGTGTATGATTTCCTCCTCCTCGCCTCCCTCAGGGGCCACATCAAAGTCGCGAGGAATCCGCCTCGCTATCGGGGACATACCTCTATGTCTCTCTAGGTAAACATATGAAATTACATGGATTATTATCAGAACATACATAACAAAAAAAATCGTAATACTCATCAAAATAAGAAATGAGTCTTACCGAGTACTTCATCCCAATCTTCTCCTTCTGGGAGTGGGAGATGTACATCACTGGTGAAATTTGTGCAAGAGTAGGGCCAGTCCTCCACGAAAATCAGCTATCGGTAGAGCCACTCAAAGAACTCTGGTCTCCAGGACATATTTTGACCAACCCCTGACATTGGCATCAAAGCTGCCCAACAGGCCATCCATGGCTCTTGGGCCGGTGGTGTCAGAACTATCACCTCCTGCCGTTGGAAGATTGGTAATCATTCCAGGATGAAATATACCAATATGGACCCATAGCTGAACTGCTTCAACTTGTTTTTCTTGCGTTTCATCAGTTCGCGCTTCATGTTGATTATTACTGCCTCTGCCTAGTTGTAGAGGGTCGGTGTCATGAAATCCACAACAAGAAGTAGCTATGTTTTTTTGGCCTCGTGCAGAGCCTATGATCCTGCAGCTCATGTGATTATGTGCAGCGCTACCCTTAGTGCCAAATCCGAATAGTTTGGATATCCACTTTTCCACTTCCCAATCCTTTCCTTGCCCCTTCACATGCCCTGTCAATGAACATACTCATGTTCTCCATTGAGGGCCGAGTGCTGGTTAGGATTGGTACTGCCCTCGTTCGCAACAGTCCAGTTTTGAAATAAACATCTGAGATTTCAATCTCAAGTTCCTGGTCATGGATGATGATTTTTTCCTGATCAACATCCCAAACACTGATTAAGTACTACAACAAATCCAGTTGAGCTCTGAGACATGGTGTCATAAATAATTTTTTGAGCCCGCAATCTTTGAGAGCTTCCATGCACCTGTTATTGCCCATGGCTTCTTCATATTCTTCACTGTGTTCTGGTTCTTTCCACTCAATCACCATTTTTCCTTTTCACACCTACAAAAAAATCCATATGGTTGTCATTAGCTAAATTAAAAGAAATTGATTGGTTAAAATGGGCCTTCTTGTCTACATTTACATGCTAATATTGTGCGTTGTGGTTGTCATGCCCCATTTCAAGATTTTAGTTGGTTGGCGCGAGTTTGTGCTTCATACCTACGCCAACCGTCGTGCCCTAAAATTTTTCCAATTCCTCCCATAAACGCATAAATTTGGGGTTACAGGTAATGAAAAAGGAATCAAAATTCAGGGAAGGATGTAAGCTCTTACCTGGAACTAATGAATTTGAGATTGGTCTTCCAGATTGCCCATTGTAGACGCTGCAAAAATCGCAGTGAAAAAGGGTAACAAATTGCTCAGAAGAGGTAAAAAATGAAAAGTAATTATTTTCACAATTTTTGGAAACCCTAATTAGGTTTTAAAAGGTATTTTTTGATTGTTTCGCCATGTTTTTCGAGAAATAGGTTCTATGTGTGTCCCTTGTGTAGCGACAAGTTTTCAACGTAAATGATGATGAAGTCAAGAGTTGTATTTTATACTTTTCGGACTTGGTAAAACACAAAAAAGTCATTGTTGGAGTCATCTTTCAGCTCTTTTTTGACTCTAAAATTGGAAATATTGCTGAGACTCTTATCGTTTTGAACTCGTTAAATGGCTGCAAAATGATATCCACCCAGTATACTTTTACCCCTTTTTTAGGCTGGGATAGATTATTTACGAAAAAGGAATACCTTAGCCTATCACGACTAAGAGGTTCTCTCAGACACAGTTTTCTACCTTTTCAGATCTGTGAGACTACTTACAAAAAGGGACTGCTAGATTTTTCTTTACACTTCTTTTCAAACACTCTAAACATGAAAATATGCCAAGTTCTTCCTTTGTCAGACTCGTTAAAACCTAAATAACATCGGACACAATCATCATGACATTACCTCCTTCCTCCTTCCTAGGGCTTGTAAAATGTACTAGGATGGATTTTTCCGAAGGACAAACTTACATGAAAAGCATATGCTATCCCCTTCAGGCTTATTTTCCAAAAACAATTGGGGTACTTGCCAGCAATGGTGGGGGAATATGGAACCAGTTCTCAGTTGTTTCGGTAGTATGCCGCTCTTGAACATGACACTCATCTGCATTCATGTCGAGTTTGGGACATCTCATTTCGTCATTTTTGCCTCCATCGGTTTGGGTAATCTATTTTGGCCTCTCATCTTCTCTTTTCCACGTCACCATGACCTCAGATCCCTTGATGTCAAATACTGCCAAATCTAGTGTCGTGTCGCCGATATGTTCAAGAGAAGTTTCCAGTTGCAATTTTCAACTTCCCTTTGATCCTCTTTTTGGTCTTGATTCACTATCATCATATTTATCTATCTCATGTTGATGATGTGGGAAACACTATGTCCCTCATTCGATCGGGTCTCTTCCTATCGACTTCAGCTCATTATCCATGAAGTTGATCTAGAGACTCCCTTCCGGTACCTTGGAGCCTACATGCCTCAATGGAAGGTTCTTCACATTCGACGATAGGTCCACATCATTGACCTTTGATCAAGTGATTCTGCAAGTTTTCGATGCCAGATCACTGTTCACATTCTGTGAATTGTACTTGTTGTACCTTGAGATCCATTGTTATTATTGGTGGTTTCTCTCATGCCTGTTAACAACTTATATCATTGGCTGGTAATCCGGTGACTTTCTTGCATGTTTGAATTCATCTCACATATTTGCATGCTTGAATTTGTACTTTTTTGGGTCGAGATGGAGTGCAAGACCCTAGGTTTTGTCTGATAAGATCTAGGTTGTGGGATATTTTGGTTTATCATGACAATATGCATGACTCTTTTGACTGGATAGTCGCGACCATACCTGAGTCTATTTTTTGATCCTTACTACTGGATGGCTGCGTCCATACCTAAAATCTTAGTTTATATATATACTCTATTATGGATGGATGCGCCTATGCCACGTGTTCATGTATTAGAGATATCAGTTGTATTTGTACTTGCAGGGCTTCCAACAATGGTGTTTCATTCAAACGTGTTCTCGTAAAGAATTTCACCCCTCCCTCTCTCTCGGACCACAAGCTTTAGGGGGCATCTGACACAGCATTTTGTCACCGTCCCTGCAATCCTCATCCCGCACATTGGAGGACCATTTTTTTTACTTACATGAAGTGTCATGCCTTGCAAAAAGTGTCATTGCATCCCTTGCCCTGAGGAGAACACTTTCTCTATTGACAATTCCTGGAGCAAATCAACAAAAGCACATGCTTTTGGGTTGTGTTGTGACCAGCAACAACCCCCCCTTTTTATCTAATATTAGTAATAATACTAAATAAATGGGGAACCTTAGTTAGAAATCCAAAAAAATCAATTAGGATTTGTTTGCCTTTTCAAATAAAACTTTCTATCATAAACCTAATCCCTTAGAAAGAATATCAAGAAACACTTAAGTTTATGATAGAATATAATAAAATTTCTCTTTAAACAAGATAGCGCATCCATAATAAAAATGGTATATATCTTTTATAAAATGCATTGGTCGCAGATCGCATAGCGCAGAAAATAGAAATGATTAATGAATATCTTTTGCGCTCTTTTGCGATATGCGCTTTTGCGATTTTGCGATATGCGCTTTTGTGATTTTGCGATATGCGCTTTTGCGCTATTGCGTAATTTCCGCTTTTGTGCTATTTTCATAACTGCGATGACTTCATTTTGCGATATTGCGACATTGCGATATTGCGATATTGCACAGAAAATCGCAGATCGCAATGTCGCAGATTCATGTAAGCGCGCTATCCCAAGGCAATCTTCCCATATGTCAAATCCGTTATGCGCTTTAATGATTAAATTAAATGATTGGATTGTAAATTAATGGTAAATGAGATTGTGTTTGAATTGAAAGTCATTTCACGATTAAAATATTATATTTTATCCCCTTTCACATTTAAAACAGTCTCATCACCTTTCTTATATCATTACTCTCATTTACTCATAAAACGCAGGCACGAAGGAGCAAACGTCTATACAAAGCTTCAACTAAACACTATGGATAAGAAGGAGAAGAGCTCAAATTCAGAAAACAAAGAAATGGCTTCGCTATATACAGACACCACCTGTAACAAGGATGCCGGTATATCCACTTGGGAAGGAATGTATAATCTGTTAGAAGAAGAAAACCCTGTGGTGATAAAAGTTGCAGCTACAGCAGGTTCAAAGAATACGTCTGAAGCAACCCTTAGAGACTTGGCTTGCTCATTTCTGCATAGAATAGCAGCAAGGCCAAGGATTCTTCCATATACAGACATGGTGAGATGGGTGCTGGATAGCACAGATATTTCAGACAGACAATTCAGAACTCCATCTGAAGAGCTAATCGGGTCATTCACCATAGAAGATCTGAGATTAATGTATAAGTTGCCAGAACCTCAGGCGACTTACAACAAACAATTCATGGAAGATTTTGCCAGAGAACATGCAAATTTGGCAGAATGCACAAAGGAGTGGACCAGAAGAAGTGAACCATTGAAGAAAAACAAACAAGGTATGTACAGCACGGGTTCACTTACCTCTCCTTATTGTTTCACTGCTGCCATGTTATGCAGGCTTTTTGGAAAGCCTGACATAAATATGATCTTACCCGAATGGCTTCCTTTGTTGAATGCGGCAGTTAATTCTACAATTGTAGTTACTGCCAAAATCCTATCTGAAAATTTGACCACTGCTATTTTTCACTACTGGTCTAAACGAAATGTTTCTCAGCGGGTTTAAATTCCTTTTTATTTATCTGCTTATGTCATGGACGCCATCTGCTATGTCTCTAAATTCCTTGTGATGGGTTGGCAATGAACTATCCACAATCCTTTGCCCATTCATGTGTACCATAAATAAGTATGGGAGTCTAAGTTTGTCCCCCATTTTTACCAAATTTGTCATGGAATAATGCTGCCATTGTACAGAACATTGTATAATAAGGATGCCCCAAGGTTATCCTCAGAAACAGAGGTTGATATTCTCCCCGTCACGAGATGGTTTGGAGAAGAATTGTTCACCTATATTAGGGTTTTTGGAAGTTATGCTTCTCCCCATGTATTACCCCTATATGTTCCAGATAGACTTGTAGCTCGGGAAATTGCTTATCAGACCTGTGGCCAGGGAGGTATAACAAAAGATTTAAAAGAGAAGAAAAAGGGCATTTGGCCACAATTTCCCGTAAAATGTGGAACATTTTCACTGTTTGATATTGGTCATGCATTTCAAGAGATAGGCAACATTACATGCCTACAGCTGTTCAAATTTTCGAGAAGGTTATTCGACCCAAATGATATTGTTAAGAATTTTACCAATGCAATCAGAGTAAGGGAATTTTCCGGGGAACAGGATCTTTTTGATGATATGTTCCAAGCAATAAATTCATTTAAAGAAGTTTTGAATTCAGCTCAAATGCAGTTATCTCCAGAGGAATTCCAGGAATTCAAACTTTACAGAGAAAGAAGACTAACTCCTATTCCTTTGGAAAATCTACGCTTAGAGCCCGCAAGGGAGCAAACTCCTAGTGTTAGTCTTAACGACAGTTCAAGTACAGATAAATCTAAATCAAAATCTGACAGAGAGACTTCTGAACATTCCAATAAGTCTAATGAAAAGGAAGATAAAATGGAAGAATCCATGAAATATTCTGCACAATCAAAAGAACTTACTCAACATCAAATTTTGACTTCTCAACAGACAAATCCTCCTCCAACCAATGTACAGCAACAACCAGTCATCATTGAATTAGACAAAGAATGGGAAACCTTCAACCAATTGATTAATGTAGAAGGACAGAATGTACATACCCCTGTCCAGACAACCAAAGTTTTGAACACAGGAACAAGCAGCACAGTCACAGTGACAGAGCACATACCAATCACACCCTCCTCTGAAATTGTACTTAATGCAGAGGACATTCCTCCTCTGGATGTATTCTACAACCCAAAATACAAAGCAGTAGTGAAGAGACAGAGGAAAAAGAGAAAGTTAGAAGGTGCAATTGCTACTGAAGCAGAACAAGTAGATGTTTTGTGGAAAGATCCTGCCACAGAACCTACTCATAATCTCACTAAGTTATCTCAAATGACAGGAGCTTATGCTTCTGCAACAATTGATAAAGCATTTGAGATACAACTTTTGTTGAATGAAAAAGATGAACAGGTAAAAGCTCTGCAACAGCAATTGCAACAGGTACAGGCCAATAAGGAAGCCCAATTGAAACTTGAAGAGTTACAACAACAACTTCAAGAAATGCAAATAGGACATCAAAAAAGCTTGGATGATAAAGACAAACAAATACATATTATCCAAGATCAGCATAAAGATGATCCTAAGCTTCTAGAATTCATTTCAGAAACCATCTCTTTGAACAATCAACTACTGCAACAAGAGGAAGTTTTCTGCCAAAAAATATTGCAATGGAATTCTTTGTGCCAAGAAAGCGATAAAATCACAAGTCATGTCGTAGATCTACGAAATGATTATGATTTGATTAATGAAAAGATCAATGATTATCTAGCATGGCAAAAGACAGAAGAAGGCAGAAAAGTTGGTGCACCCATCGTTAATGAAAACCACAAAGAAATACTGTTCAGTAATTGGGATGCACAAATCAGAAGAGCAGAAAGGGCAGCAGAGGAGGCATCTACCGCGGAAAACACTCTCACTGATTGTGTAAATGACAATTTACAAAAAGCTAACTTGATTTCTGAAACTGTTCCAGGTTATCTCCCACAGGCAAATCAATTGCAAGCAGAATGGAGGCAAAAGGCAGAAGAAAGAGCAAAATCCATCCAAGAGCTGACAAGATTGAATTGGGACTCATACTGGATGTACTTGGTAAAGCCACACAGTCAGCACAGTGCGCTCAATTGTATCATCAATGCTACGGAGAAGATTGCTCCTACGCTTGCCGACTCTGTCTTTTCAGGACAGTTGAATTCCGAAGTCGGTCAACCACATCTTCTCAAAACTATGCTAGATGCCTGCAAGTTTAAAGATCAAATTCATAGATAGATAGATTTAGTTTTAATTTCACTGTATTTTAGCCTAGGAAAAGGACGGTCATTGAACCGAATCCTTAATTTTTGTAATAAACTATTTTTAGATTTAGCTAAGTAGTATTTAAACCCTTCTCATGCATTTAGAGAAGGCTCTTGGATCTTAATATTTTTGGACTTGGAGATTGCATTTCTGTACTCCATTGTCTTATATATTTTTAAAAAGGATCACAATTGGTGATTTTCATGCGGAATTATCTTTGAAGTGTTGCATTTCTTTACCTTGGAATTTGATTTTGCATCATAGTTACTGGATAGAATATCAGATTGCATTTGAAAGTCCTCAAGATGAACAAGGTATTTCTATCTGTTCACTGTTGATTTCTTTTGTCTTATGATATTCGTTTTAAAATTTCTATCATTTATATGTATATTTGTTTTCACAACACTTCCTTTTATATATCATTTCTGAGTATAATTGAAACGTTATTTTTCATAATTACATGTAGATGGTATACAATGATGAATGCAATATGTTAATACAACTCTGTTTAATTTCTTAAACAGATTTATCTTTATTTGTTTCTGCATTTTTCAATTTAATTAATAATACATTTTCATAGTTATTATTGAATTGGAACAATCTTAAGTTGTATTCACATATAATCACCCGGGTTAGTGTTAGAATTTCTTTATCAGTATTTAGCTTAAATTAGATAGTTTTACTTCAGTTAATTTAGTCCCATTTCCACCCATCCAATCCAATCCATTTAGTTACAAGGAAACTGGTCCTTTAAATCTAGTTGGAGCCACCATACCAAATGGAAAAGGAGTTGTCTTAAGGTCCCGACCGGGTGGTTTTCCCCGATGTTTGAAGCAGAGATTTTCTAGGCTTCAACATTTTTGGTGCTAGAAGGAGGGCCTGAGCTATGAATGGCAAGTAAATATTTATCCACAAGCCATTCTGAGAGCAAAACACCCTCATTAACTTCTTCAATTTCTTCTGAAATTCAAAATCCTAGAGAAGAAATTGCAGAAAATATTCAAACACCCACTACCAAAATCTCAAAACATTCAGACAAACAACATCCTGAGTTTCCTGAAGTTCAAGATCTAATTCATAAATTGAAAGGATTCTCATTATCTCTTGAAGAGTCTGAAATATCTGAAGGTAGTGTAACTTCAAAATTTGTTTCTTCCAAACCTCTTACTAGGCTTCAAAGTGAAAAATTTGGTATTTCTCCGAAAGAATTTCCTTTACCTAGTAAGGGAAAAACAAAAAGAATTCAATCAGAAACAGAAAGTGATACAAGTTCATCATCTCATATTCAATCACCTGTTTCCAAAACCACAACTCAACAAAGTGCAGTTGTTTCATCATCATGTCTTCAATCATCATTTCCACAAACATCTTCTCCTCAATCCTCATCAATCTCAACATCATATATTCCAACAACTTCTATTCAAATACCACCAGTTTCTACTATTCCTCCAATAGTCGTCCCAATAATGGCACAGATACCATGGTCTACTCCAGGAGCAGTCAACATGGCTGCACCTTTACATGATTTACCAGACAATCCTAGAAAATGGCTTCCAAAGTTTAGCCCAGATCTTAACATTCAAGCTGAAGAACATATCAATAACTTTATGCTGGCTATAAATTTGAATGGAGTCATACACGAAGATGTTGTAGTTAGATTATTCCCATATACTCTTCAGGGAGTAGTAGGATCATGGTATTTTTCATTACCATCAGGATCCATAACGAGTTGGGACATTTTGGCAGATCATTTTTTGACCAAATTTGGAGATGACCGATGAATTGCAAATTTACTCAATGATCTCTCAAATTTAAAGATAGAGCCCAAGGAACATATAAAAGAATTCAATGCTAGATTCAACAAACTCTTGAACAAAATTCATACAGATTCACAACCCAGTGAACAAGTTAGAATTGAATGGTATATAACTGCCTTACCCTCAAACATAGCGATTTTCGTAGACAGAGCTGCAAAGCCTACATTAGCTGAGAATATGAAAGAAGCTATTGCAGTGGAAAAATGTATCACTTCTCTGGAAAAGAAAAATGCTATTGAATAAAGGAAATCAAAGAAGGTCAGCTTCAGAAATGATTGAAAGAAAAAGGCCAAAGATCCATACGACATGGAAGGTTTACAGAAAGTTCTTAAAACCATGTCAAATGAAATGGTTGAAATTAAAAAACAAGTGGCTGAAACTTCTACCAAGAAACCATTCTGAAATTTCAGAAGAAACCAAGTTGAATCTAAACCTCCTAATATAATCTCTAATGCAGAATCAAAAGAAGAGGAAGAAGAAGAAGATACATCTATAGTATCAGATCAAGAAGACGAAAATGAAGAAATAGCTGAATTGAATGGAATGTGGGATTTTATTCTCCCTAATTCTGATAGTGAAGAAGTTATGCCTGTAAGTACTAGGAGTAAATCTACAGCAGAACCAGTGCAAACAGTTCCTAAAAAGAAAATTACAACTCCAAGTACCAAAGACAAACCCATTGTGAGGAAAACTTCTCCATTACCTACTCAAAATCAGCCATCTTCTTCTAATCCTCTCACATCAATAGCGAAAACTTTAGTAGTGTCAGATCCTATGGAATACAATATTGTTGAAGACATGAAAAAGATTAAAGCCAACATTTCCTTACATGAACTCAGCAAACTGAAACACCAGCAAAAGTTGCTATTGAAAGAATTAAATGCTACACCAACTGCTCCTTTACCAAGTGGTGTAGTTGCAAAAGCAGCAAGAGGAACTGGTAAGCCACCAGATAAGGTAGATGCTACTGATACTGTGCTCATTGGGGAAAAGTCAAATTCTCAAAATCCTCCTTTTCTTTTAACTTATGAGATGTACAATAAAAATCTGCACAATTTTTTGATAGATTCTGGAGCTTCCTCCAATATAATGCCTACTTATGTTTGTGCTAAATTGAATATTGAACCACATAAATCAGCAATTCATATCGTTCAGTTGGATCGCTCTAAAGTCCAAGTGGTAGGAGAAATCAATTCAGTTACTATCAGATTAGCCTCAGATCCTAGGATTGTCCAACGAATTGATATTCTAATTGCTGATATTCCTGAATTCTATGGATTAATCTTGAGCAGGGACTGGTCTGCTAAACTTAACGGTTATATCTCAACCGATTATTCATACATGTGGCTTCCCTACAAAGGGAAACCAAATCAAATCAAAATTGAACGAGAAAAACATATGATGCACACTGTCACTGAATTTGAACAACCTAATGAACCTGTAGCATTCAACAACAATATTCTTGGAGGTTATTCTGCTGAATCATTTCTTGGAAATTTCAAAGCTCCGCAATCACCTTTTTCTGTAAATACTTTTGTTTCTCAGATAGAAATTTTTTCACAATTTGATACTTCCAAAATTGTAAATATTTTGGATGTAATTGTAGATAAGCCAATAGATAAGTCTTTATTTTGGTCATTATATTTTGATGGATCGAAATCTAGTGATGGAGCTGGAGCTGGATGCATCCTAATTGATCCAAATGGGGATAAAACCATGCTGTCATGTAGATTAGAATTTGAGTGTACTAACAATACCGCAGAATATGAAGCCTTGGTTCAAGGAATTTATAAAGCTATAGGGTTAGATATTAAATACTTGAAATTTTTTGGTGATTCCGAAATTGTCATTAAACAAGTTAGGAATACTATTCATTGCCTTTCAGGACATATTAAACACTATCAAACCCTAGTACAAGACCTCACCACTCATTTTTTAGCATTCAATATTTCTCCTATTCCTAGGAATCAGAATACATCAACTGACTTGTTAGCTAATGTTGCATCTAAACTCTTACCTGCTGAAGATTGCAGTCCTGATAGGTTTTCTGTAGAATTGATTTTCGTCCATCTGTCCCAGATAATGTTACAAATTGGAGAGTATTCTATCATGATCAAGATATTCTAAATTTCATGACTTTAGAGAAATCATATGATGAGCAAATTATTGACGAAGATGATCATGATTTACAAATTGCCTCAAAAGGTAATGAAAACCCCATTCCAAAATCTGTTGTTAAATTAGAGGATTTATATGACATTACAGACAGATTCAAGAAAGTCACTAATACGAAACTTCAAAGTTCCACTTTGAAGTTTGAATTAGTAAATCTTGGTTTTGATTCCAAACCTCAAAACGTTAACTTAGGACTCAATTTAACACCAGAGGAAAGGAATGCATTCATTAAACTGCTGAACAAGTATAAAAATGTTTTTGCTTGGAATTATGATGATCTAAAAACGTATGATACTTCGATTATTCAACACACGATTCCAATGCTTCCTGATATTAAACCTGTTCAACAGAAGTTGAGAAAGATCCATCCAAATCTCGAAAGTCAAATCAAATCAGAACTTAATAAACCTTTAAAAGCCAAAATCATTTTTCTAGTCAGGCACTCTAATTGGGTTTCCAATATGGTACCTGTAAGGAAGAAGAATGGTGATATAAGAATCTCTATTGATTTCAGAAATTTAAACAAGGCATTTTTAAAAGACAATTTCCAATTGCCAACCATGGAACAGATACTTCAAAAGGTAGCTGGTTCTGAACTTATGTCTTTTCTCGATGGATTTTCGGGCTATAATCAAGTTTTAGTTCATCCAGATGACAGATTGAAAACAACTTTCAGAACAAAATGGGGAACTTATGCTTATCAGAAAATGCCTTTTGGTATAATAAATGCAGGAGCAACTTTTCAAAGAGCTATGGATATAGCATTCAAAGGTCTGATCAATAAATCAGTTGTTGTTTATCTTGATGACATAACAATATTTTCAAAAAAGAGAGCCAATCATCTACATGATTTAAAAAAAATATTTGAAAGATGTAGAAGGTTTGCTATCTCCTTAAATCCAAAGAAATCTTTCTTTGCTTTAGATGAAGGAAAACTCTTAGGATTTTTTGTGTCAAAAGATGGTATATATATTGATCCAGATAGAGTGAAAGAAATTTCTGATATTTCTTTACCTCATAACAAAAAATCCATGCAATCATTTCTTGGGCAGATCAATTTTGTAAAAAGATTCATTCCTGATTTTTCTTTAATTGTTTTACCTATGCAAAATATGATCAAGAAGAATTCAATATTCAAATGGACGCATAAAGAAAAAGAAGCTTTTGATTCAATCAAACAAGCGATCATTAATGCACCAGCATTGAATACTCCGGATTTTTCTAAAGATTTTACTTTGTATACTCTGGCCACTGAAACATCCTATGCAGCCGTTTTAACACAACTCAATGATCAAGAAATCAAAGCACCAATTTCTTTCTTTAGCTCAAATCTGCAAGGAGCTGAGCTTAATTATTCCGATGTTGAAAAACAAGCCTTTGCTGTGTTTAAATCAATCAAACATTTGAGACCTTTTCTCTTGAAAACACATACAAAAATCATTGTCCCATTCTCTGCAGTGAGGCAATTATTAATTCAAAAAGAAGTAGGAGAAAAGAGAGCTAACTGGGTAACAGCCTTGCAAGAATATGATATCGATATTAAACCAGCTAAGATTGTTAGAGGACAAGGTTTTTGCAGATTATTGGTAGGAGCTCATAACATACCAGAAAATCAAGATTCAAATCAAGATATTCAAGTAAGTCAGATAAGTGTTACAAATTCCGGATCTCAGTATGCTGATCTTATCTATTACTTGAAAAATGGGTATGCTCCTTCTAACCTTAGCTATAAGAGTAAACGCGCTTTAAGGTTAAAGGCTATTAAATACCAGATCATTGATAATGTGTTATTTAGAAAAAATTATGATTCAATTTTATTAAGATGTTTGGAAAAGAATGAAGCTGAAAAGGTTTTGCAGGAATTGCATGATGGACTAGCAGGAGGTCATTTTGGAGGTGATACCACGGCTCACAAAATAATTCGCGCTGGTTATTACTGGCCTACCATTTTTAAAGATACGCATGATTACGTAAGGAAGTGCCAAATTTGTCAAAGCTCTGGAAGCAAAGAAACCGACTTTTCCTTGCAGGATTCAACTATTAAGCAACCATTGAGCAATGGGGGCTTGACATTATTGGTGAGATAGTACCTCATTCTTCCAAACCGGCCTAGTACATCCTTCACCACCAAAGCTGATTAATTTTACAAAGTAGGTGAGGCAATCCTTGAAAGGTAATAATTTTTGATGCAATTATTGATTTCATAGATCAGTTCATCACAGCTTGAGTTTGGTGTCACCCCTCCAGCTCTTACATCTTATCATGTATCTTAACTATAAAATAGTTTAATTGAATTTGCAGTCAAAAGAGGTTTTAAATTAAAATATTCAGCAAATTATTATCCACAAGGTAATGGTTTGGTTGAATCCACTAATAAAAACCTTATCAAAATCATTAAAAGGACCGTTGATCAAAATCAAAAGAATTGGCACAAATATTTAATCTTTGCGTTATGGGCTGATCGTATCACTGAAAAAGCTTCAATAGGGACTTCACCTTTCAATCTGGTTTATGGAAAATAAGCTGTGATACCATCAAATTTAACTCTTCCATCATTAGCTCTAGTGCAGTTTATTGAAGAAAATCCTTCTTCATCCATTCAATTGAGATATGATCAAATCCTTAAATTAGAAGAAGATAGGGATAAAGAAAAAATTACTCATGAAAAACATCAACAGCTTGTAAAATCTTCTTTTGATGCAAGTTCTACCGGCTCAAAATTTTTGTCAATTGGTGATCTCGTTTTGAAATGGGATAAAGCACACGAAGAAAAAGGTAAACATACCAAATTTCAGAAAATGTGGCTTGGACCATTTCAGATCGTTGAGAAGATAAGCTCAAATACATTCATACTCCAAGATCTAACAGGTAAGAGAGAGTCTCTTCCTGTAAATGGGCTTATCTCGAAGAAATTATTTTCATAAGGAGGTAACCCCTTCTTAAACTGTACATATTTCTTTCTGCAAAGTTTTTGATTGTTTTTGTTTTTGCAAATAAAGGTTGCTTATGAGTCTCTAATTGACTGTTTACTATTTAAGAAAATTTCTTCGAAAAAATATTATAAATATTTATTTTGTGTAAATAAGAATTTTTAAAAGTAATGATCACAGTTTTTGAATAGTTTAAAATAAGATGTTAAACTTTGAAAGATTATTTCAATCATTTACATGATCTTTTGAAAACTTGAGAAAAATGTAAATCATTATAAGTTTATTAAGCAGAGAAAGGTTATCTATCAAAGTAAAGATTTTTTTTAAAGTTTTGGAACTCAAAAAACTTTGAAAATTGTCATCCATTGATTCTTAAGGATAAAACTATTTCACCCCATCCATTTAAGTTATGATTTTTTAGAATGTAATTTTAAGAAATTATACGAAAATTTTAAGAGATAAGAGGTCTCATTACGAGCCGACTTACCATGTTCATAAGGAGTAATAAAACTGACATTACCAATACTGCATACCAAAACAGGGTAATGGCTTATAAATATAAGACAAGGGGTCTCATCACGAGCCAGCTTGTTCAGTTTAATTATAACTAGTGAATGGCATTATTATTAACTGGCTACCAAACCAAAACAATGGCTCTTAAAACAAAAAAATAAGTAAAAAACAAAAACATGAGATAATAAGTCTTATGAATTTATCTTTTAAAAAGTCATAATTTTAGTTGGATGGGACAATGAATGGTTAATGGTTTAAAGGTAACCCTGTCGAGACTATGAACGTTTGCTGGCAGCAGAGGCAATACCTATGGCAATAGAGTATATTATAAAACCAAAACTTGGAGAGATCCATTTACTTCATTATTAACACCAATCAAAGCTTGAGATAACCCAAAATGTTTTTATTTCTTAAGTATTTAGAAAGAAATTATGGAATGATCTTTATTTCTTTTTCATAGTTACATTTTATTTGAATTATCCTAAGATAGTTTTCATTATATTTAAAAACCTTTACTTACTAAAGATAGAATGTTCATTTTATTTTTTCAGAGATAACTGTTTCTTTCAGTGAAATCGCCAATTGTTGTGACCACCAACAACCCCCCCTTTTTATCTAATATTAGTAATAATACTAAATAAGTGGGGAACCTTAGTTAGAAATCCAAAAAAATCAATTAGGATTTGTTTTCCTTTTCAAATAAAACTTTCTATCATAAACCTAATCCCTTAGAAAGAATATCAAGAAACACTTAAGTTTATGATAGAATATAATAAAATTGCTCTTTAAACAAGATAGCGCATCCATAACAAAAATGGTATATATCTTTTATAAAACGCATTGGTCGCAGATCGCATAGCACAGAAAATAGAAATGATTAATGAATATCTTTTGCGCTCTTTTGCGATATGCGCTTTTGCAATTTTGCGATATGCGCTTTTGCGATTTTTCGATATGCGCTTTTGCGCTATTGTAATTTTCAACTTTTAACGATTATTTTTCTCCTTCATGATGACTTCTTTGTGATATTTATAACTGTTGCGATATTGCGATATTCTTCTATTCATCATGAGATATGTCTCATATTCATGTATTTGTATCCAGAGTAATCTTCATATGTCAATCAGATTCTATGCACTTTAATGATTAAATTAAATGATTGGATTGTAAATTAATGATAAATGAGACGTATTTGAATTAGAAGTCATTTCTTGATTAAAATATTATATTTTATCTGCTTTCACATTTAAAAACAGTCTCATCACCTTTCTTATACCATTACTCTCATTTTCTCGTAAAACGCAGGCACGAAGGAGGAAACGTCTATACAAAGCTTCCACTATGGGTAAGAAGGAGAAGAGCTTGAGTCTGAAAATACTTAAATTGACCGCTATATACGGACAGCGCACAACAGATGGTATATCACGGAAGAATCAACATATAACATTGAAGAAAACACGCTCGATGAGTTGAAACTACGATGAGGTTCAAAGAATACGTCTGAAGCAACCCTTAGAGACTTGGCTTGCTCATTTATGCATAGAATAGCAGCAAGGCCAAGGATTCTCCCATATACAGACATGGTGAGATGGGTGCTGGATAGCACAGATATTTCAGACAGACAATTCAGAACTCCATCGGAAGAGCTAATCGGGTCATTCACCATAGAAGATCTAAGATTAATGTATAAGCTGCCAGAACCTCAGGCGACTTTCAACAAGCAATTTATGGAAGATTTTGCCAAAGAACACTCAAATTTGGCAGAATGCACCAAGGAGTGGACCAAAAGAAGCGAACCGTTGAAGAAAAAAAAACAAGGTATGTACAGCACGGGTTCACTTACCTCTCCTTATTGTTTTACTGTTGCCATGTTATGTAGGCTTTTTGGAAAGCCTGACATAAATATGATCTTACCCGAATGGCTTCCTTTGTTGAATGCGGCTGTTAATTCTACAATTGTAGACTGGGCCAAAATCCTGCTCTGACCATTTGACCCTTCTTTATTTTTCCTCTGGGTCTCATGATATTTCTGGTAGGTTTTATAGCCTTTTTATTTATCTGCTTATGTCATGGACGTCATCTGCTATGTCTCTAAATTCCCTATGATGGGCTGGAAATGGACTATCCACGATCCTTTGCCCATTCATGTGTACCATAAAGAACTATGGGAGTCTAAGTTTGTCCCCCATTTTTACCAAATTTGTCATGGAATAATGCTGCCATTGTACAGAACATTGTATAATAAAGATGCCCCAAGGTTATCCTCAGAAACAGAGGTTGATATTCTCCCTGTCGCGAGATGGTTTGGAGAAGAATTGTTCACTTATATTAGGGTTTTTGGAAGTTATGCTTCTCCTCATGTGTTACCCCTATATGTTCCAGATAGACTTGTGGCTCGGGAAATTGCTTATCAGACCTGTGGCCAGGGAGGTATAACAAAATATTTAAAAGAGAAGAAAAAGGGAATTTGGCCACAATTTCCCGTAAAATGTGGAACATTTTCACTGTTTGATATTGGTCATGCATTTCAAGAGATAGGCAACATTACATGCCTACAGCTGTTCAAATTTTCGAGAAGGTTATTCGACCCAAATGATATTGTTAAGAATTTTACCAATGCAATCAAAGTAAGGGAATTTTCCGGGGAACAAGATCTTTTTGATGATATGTTCCAAGCAAGAAATTCATTCGAAGAAGTTTTGAATTCAGCTCAAGTTCAGCTATCTCCAGAGGAATTTCAGGAATTCAAGCTTTACAGAGAAAGAAGACTAATTCCTATTCCTTTGGATAATCTATGCTTAGAGCCCGCAAGGGAGCAAACTCCTAGTGTTAGTCTTAACAGCAGTTCAAGTTCAGGTAAATCTAAATCAAAATCTGACAGAGATTCTGAACACTCCAATAAGTCTAAAGAAAAGGAAGATAAAATGGAAGAATCCATTAAAGATTCTGCACAATCTAAAGAACTTACTCAACAGCAAATTTTGACTTCTCAACAGACAAATCCTCCTCCAACCAATGTACAGCAACAACCAGTCACCATTGAGTTAGACAAAGAATGGGAAACCTTTAACCAATTGATTAATGTAGAAGGACAGAATGTACAGACCCCTGTCCAGACAACCAAAGTTTTGAACACGGGAACAAGCAGCACAGTCGCAGTGACAGAGCACATACCAATCACACCCTCCTCTGAAATTGTACTTAATGTAGAGGACATTCCTCCTCTGGATGTATTCTACAGCCCAAAATACAAAGCATTAGTGAAGAGACAGAGAAAAAAGAGAAAAATAGAAAAAAGTGCAGGTATACGAAAGCAGAACCTGGTAGATAACAATGGAAAGTTCACTTCAAGGCACAAGATCCTCAGTTAACTCAAATAACGAGAACTTATAATAACAATTGATAAGCAGTTGAGATACAACTTTTGATTGAATGAACGAAGAACGGAGTAAAAGCTACGCAACGGCAATCACAGCAGTGCGAAAGGGTAATAAGGAAGCACAATTGAAACTTGAAGAGTTGCAACAACAACTGAAAGTAAATAGGACATCAAAAAACACTGGACAGTAAAGACGAGCAAATATAGATTATCCTTGTGCTTGCACAGGTCAGCATAAAGATGATCCTAAAACTTCAGTCATTTGAAACCAGGTCTTTGAACAATCCTCAACATTAAGAGGAAGTTTTTACTGTAAAAAATCTTACAATGGAATTCTTTTTTTATAAAAGTAGAAATCTGAATATATTGACAGTTACGAAATGATTATAATTTTATTAATGAAAAGATCAATGATTATCTGGCATGGAAAAAGACAGAAGAAGGCAGAAAAGCTGGTGCACCCATCGTTAATGAAAACCATAAAGAAATATTGTTCAATAACTGGGATGCACAAATCAGAAGGGCAGAAAAGGCAGCAGAGGAGGCGGCTACAGCGAAAAACACTCTCACTGATTGTGTAAATGACAATTTATACAAAGCTAATTTGATCCCAGAAACTGTTCCAGGATATCTCCCATAGGCAAATCAACTGCAAACAGAATGGAGGCAAAAGGCAGAAGAAAGAGAAAAATCCATCCAAGGGCTGACAAGATTGAATTGGGACTCATACTGGATGTACTTGGTGAAGCCACACAGTCAGCACAGTGTGCTCAATTGTATCATTAATGCTACAGAGAAGATTTCTCCTACGCTTGCCGACTCTGTCTTTTCAACACAGTTGAATTCCGAAGTCGGACAACCGCATCTTCTCAAAACTATGCTAGATGCTTGCAAGTTTAAAGATCAAATTCATAGATAGATAGATTTAGTTTTAATTTCACTGTATTTTAGCCTAAGAAAAGGACGGTCATTGAACCGAATCCTTAATTTTTGTAATAAACTATTTTTAGATTTAGCTAAGTAGTATTTAAACCCCTCTCATGCATTTAGAGAGGGGTCCTAGATCTTAATATTTTTGGACTTGGAGATTGCATTTCTGTACTCCATTGTCTTATATATATTTTAAAAAGGATCACATCTAGTGATTTTCATGCGAAATTATCTTTGAAGTGTTGCATTTCTGTACCTTGGAATTTGATTTTGCATCATAGTTACTGGATAGAGTATCGGATTGCATTTGAAAGTCCTCAAGATGAACAAGGTATTTCTATCTGTTCACTGTTGATTTCTTTTGTCTTATGATATTCGTTTTAAAATTGCTATCATTTATATGTATATTTGTTTTCACAACACTTCCTTTTATATATCATTTCTGAGTATAATTGAAACGTTATTTTTCATAACTACATGTAGATGGTATACAATGATGAATGCAATATGTTAATACAACTCTATTTAATTTCTTAAACAGAGTTATCTTTATTTGTTTCTGCATATTTCAATTTAATTAATAATACATTTTCATGGTTATTATTGAATTGGAACAATCTTAAGTTGTATTCACATATAATCACCCGGGTTAGTGTTAGAATTTCTTTATCAGTATTTAGCTTAAATTTGATAGTTTTAATTCAGTTAATTTAGTCCCATTTCCACCCATCCAATCCAATCCATTTAGTTACAAGGAAACTGGTCCTTTAAATCCAGTCGGAGCCACCATACCAAACAGAAAAGGAGTTGTCTTAAGGTCCCGACCGGGTGGTTTTCTCCGATGTTTGAAGCAAAGATTTTCTAGGCTTCAACAGGTTGGCACTAGAAGACTGTTATGGCCTCACACCGATGAAAGAAATTAACACTGGGCCCCGTGCCCATTGGCGCTCTATCTCAGTGAGCTACCCGTGGCAAGTTGCATTTGGAATTTTTTTTAAATATAGAGATGAAGTTTCCATGCTAACAACTTTGTGGGTGAGTCAACTTGGGTTGTTCGACTGCATAACCACAAACACCTTCCTTTGGCCTCTTTTTTCCACCTTTTTGGGGAACCTCCTAAAGGATAAGGCCTCCCTTCCACCATTTGAGGGATCCCAACCTCCTCCTCTCCCTCTATAAATAAAACTCTCTCACATTGATGCAGCTAGCTGAATAGGGATTGTTGAACATTTTGCTGAACCAGTCTGATATAGATGGTGTGAGATAGAGTAGAGAAAGAGACGCTTGTCGAGAGAGAGCTTAGGCTTGTGTCCTCGCCACGTCCCAATTCCCCGAAAAACCTTCGAGAAATGCTTTGACTGAACCCGCTGAAGGAGGTTGCGACGTCAAGGCTCTGGTTGTAATCTCTTTCTTTCTATTAATATATATATGACTAATGTTTTGTTCCCATCTTATGTTGATTTGATTTATCTTATGCAATACGTTTAATCTTCCTTGGCTGGTTAGCTAGTTATGAATGAAATTATTTTCTTGTATGCTACTTTTTTCCTTTGATATTTGTGTAGGCACCCGAGTAGCATTGCTGAAGGACCATGACGTGTCAGGGTGAACGCCAAGATACCACCATTACAATTGCGACAATATTGTTGGACTACAGGTAGGACAATCTATCCCAACCTATTTCATTCGTTAACTAGGAGCCAACACATTATCTTTTCCTCTTGCTGCTAGACCCACCCTAGGGCTAGAGGGATCACCTCTGTCCACAGAGGGGATTTACCTACACAAAAATATGTTTCTCATATGATTTTCTTATTTTTGTTTGGCCCTGTTATTTATGTTTAATATTTCAGGGACACTTATGTGTGGCTATGCCACCAATGTTTTTTTTCTTGTTATGGAAAATATGTGGAATGTGGACATGGATGTATGAACAATTACAAATTTTTTTATATATGCACTAGTACATATATATAAACCAAGATTTTTCTTTTTGGAAAAAAAAAAAAAACTTTCAACTCATTTTATTTATTTGAATTTTGGTATTCTATTTATTTAAATTTTCGAAATTGAGCAAGAGTGATTAATTATTTGAATGAGCATGACTATATTTAGAACTTGACCATGAACGATTACGATTATTGCCGCCCATTTTAATTGCATGAATGACGTTTCACATAAACAAGGTTGGGTTGGTGAAAAGAGGGGAAAAAGTTAGTTTATCTTGTACCTTGTGTTGAAATGGAGATTGAAACTAGTTTATATATATATATATATATATATATATATATATATATATATATATATAAATAATAGGAGATTAAGTGATCATTTATTGCTTATTTTATATTTTGGGAAAAAAATATACTGAATGTTTCATATCTTTAAGCCATCAAGAGAAACCCACTACAATTGAGTCAATCTATCATTCCAGGTAGTCTTCTATTGAATTCATAAACATGTTTTTTCTTTTGGGTTGTAACACGTTATTCATCTATTTAATTAAAATTTGATATTTTAATTAGAAAAGAGGTGGGTTGTTTTTTAATTTATAATTTATATATAATGTTTTTTGATTGTGTGTGTAGGTGGTCATTCATTTTCATTTAGAGTTTTCTTTAGAATTTGCCAACTATTTCTCTATATTCTTGGGATAATAACTAAAATTGGTTCTTTTGGTTTGATTTGTTTTTCTTAATCTAAGTTTTGGAAAAAAAATATAAAATAAAATTTCTTGGTTTATGTCAAAAGTTTCTTATGTAAGTGCTTTCAAAGTTTTATTGTCCAAGTAAATGGTTGAACACTGTATGCATGTGAGTTGGATGTTGTAAATTTCCCTTGAATAATAAGAATAATGATTATCATTTCGTCGTGAATGCTTCGCTCAAAAGAGGGGTTTTGCCACGTAAAACACTGTGTCAATTTCTATATTTTATTATTATGTTATCTTATTATTTGTAGGTTATGCTTTCACTGTTCAACTCAACAAGTAGTATCAATTTTTTTTGGAATTTTTTTTTTTAATTGCGAAGATGTAAAGCACGAAGTTTGAAATAAAAAATTTCAATGAGAGTAATAGTTTTGAGCTATGGAAGGTTAAGATATGAGATATGTTTGTAAAACAATAATTTTCAAAGGCATTTATGGGTAGGGAAAATAAAATCATGGACATGGATGATGAAGAATTAGAGGACATGGATGCAAGGGCCCTCAGTGCTATTCGTTTGTGTGTGGAAGATGATGTGTTGTTTAAGATCGTTGGAGAGAAAACAACTACAGACTTGTGGACCAAGTTAGAAAGCCTTTATATGACAATGTCATTGACCAACATAATCTACTTGAAGCAAAATTTATACAATTTGTTGATAAAGGAAGGTACAAAGATCTCTAATCATTTGAATTATTTCAATACTCTTTTATGTCAGTTGTCTAGTGTAGATGTAAATCTTTAAGGGGAAGAAAAAGAAGCTACACTATTGTGTTCTCTTCCTAAGTCTTACGATAATTTTGTAACCTATATCAATTTTAGTTCTATTGATACCATTGATTTTTATGTTGTTGTGGGAGCTTTGTTGTTTGAGGAAACTCAATGGAAATCTAGCCTTGAAACCTCAATATCATAAGCAATGGTGGCCAGAGGTCGATCAAAAGAAAAAGAATAGAATTCAAGAGACACATTTATATTGAATTCAAGAGGCAAGAAGAGTAATTTAAAGTGTTGGTACTGTAACAAATCAAGGCATATTAAGAAGGATTTCTAGAAAAGAAAGGAACAAGCAACTAAAAAGGACTCTAGAAAGGAAGCTAATTGAACTAAAACTAGTGCAAGTATTACTGAATGTGGTATTGTCCACTTCTACTATTTTTCAACATCATCATAATTGGTTTCTAGATTTTGGGGCTTCCCATCATATGTTTATTCACAAGAATTGGTTCTCTTCATACCAATCTATTGATGACAGTGTGCTTTTCATGGATAATGATGTTACATGAAAAAATATTGGGATTGGTAATATCATGATTAAAATGTATGATGATATTGTTGGAATGTTAAC
Source organism: Pinus albicaulis (assembly GCA_034641835.2). Classification (NCBI taxonomy): domain Eukaryota; kingdom Viridiplantae; phylum Streptophyta; class Pinopsida; order Pinales; family Pinaceae; genus Pinus; species Pinus albicaulis. The sequence goes on along the minus strand of CM076580.1, from coordinate 1,266,502,473 downwards.
AAAGGTGAGACATGTGCTTGATATTAGAAGGAAAATAATATATGTGGGAGTGTTTGATTCAACTGGTTATAAATGTATAGTTCAAGGTGGAGTTATGAAGGTGACAAAAGGCATATTGGTAGTCATGAAGGATAAAAGTTTTGGGAATCTTTATAAGCTTGAAGGAAGGAAATAAAAAAATCATGCAACAATAACATATGAAGGTGAAAATGACTCTAGTCGTTTATGGCATGAACCCTTGGGTCATATGAGCGAGAAAGGACCGAAGGTATTGGTTGATCATAAGTTACTTCCAAACTTGAAATCTCTGAATTTTAATTTCTGTGAGCATTGTATTTATGTAAACAATTATATACATAAATTTAAAACTAGAAAACATGTTAGCAAAAGTGTCCCGAATTACATCCATTCGGATCTTTTGGGACCATATCCTAAAGTTTATTTTGGAGGGTATTCATATTTTGTAACATTTTTATATGGTTACTCTAGAAAGGTCTAGTTCTATTTATTGAAAAGAAAAGATGATGTATTTGATGCTTTTAAGGCGCATAGAGCTTTGGTTTAAAGAGAATTTACAGGTCAATTAGATGTTTGAGAATTGACAATGGAATCGAGTTTACTTCAAAGGAATTTGAAAATTATTGCAAGGAAGCTCAGATTGAAAGACATAAAACCATTGTTTATACTTCTTTGAAAAATGGTGTTGTTGAACACATGAATAATACTTTTCTAGAGAGAGCAAGGAGTATGCTCAATAATTCCAAGTTGCAATAGGAAATATGGGCAGAAGTAGTTCTTAAAGCATGTTATTTGGTAAATCAGTCACCATCAACTATAATTAACTATAATATTCTGAAAGAGGTATGGAGAGGTCAACCTTGTGATTATTCAAAAATTAAAGTTTTTGGTTGTGATGCCTATGCTCTTATTCCAAAGAATCAACATTCAAAATTAGATCCAAAATAAAAAATACTAATATTTGTTGGATATAGTGATGGACTTAAGGGATATAAATTGTGGGGTCCTACTACCCAAAAAATCATCATTAATAGAGATGCCATATTTGATGAATCATTACTCCAAAAAGTAGATGTAGATGGTGAAATGAAACAATAAAAAGTACTAAAGATGCAACAAGTTCAATTGGAAACTCAATTAGCTTCAAGGGAGGAGGATCTTGAAGGTGTTCATGAAGAAACTCCTACAGAAGTAGACGAGGACACAAAAATTTCTTAGGAAACTGATTAAATACCACAATAAATTCAACGAAGATCTACACGAACTAGGTATTTTCCTAAAAATCACATGATTATTTTTCTACATTTGTTGCTTTGATTGCTAATGATGGAGAACCTAGTTTTTATCATGAAGAAATGGAAGTATATGATATTGATAAATGGAAATTAGCAATGAAATAGGAAATGGAAAACCTTCTATTCCATTAATATCATTCACAAAACCCTCGAAATAAAAAACATCTGAACCACTTTAATTGTGAATATGACTACAAGTTAAGCCATTCATGGAAGCCTCTCAATCGAAGTCTTAATATTTGATCTCCCTTCCCCCCGTTTGTTTCAGATTAATTTCTTATTTTCTGCCCCAACTGTCTCCTCCCACCCCCCATTTTGTTGTGCTATATTTATATCCCTGCTTTCCTCTCATTTATTTTTGTGCCCCCTTTTTGGGTTTAAATATTTTAATATCTTTATCACACAATTTCCCTTCATTAACACTTTCATAGATATATTATATTTTACTAATCTCTCCCCCTTCTCCCTTTCGAATTAATTATAAATTCAATTGAAATAAAATTTACCCTCATTTTTTCTCCAACAATCCTTTTTAGTGGCTTGGTTGACATTTAAAGTGTGAAATCTAATGTTCCTATCTCCTCTCCTCTCCTCACATATATATAATTCTAGGTGCACATTTTCTAATCATTCATCTTCATTTGGTTCCTGAGATTGGATACAATATCCACAAGAAATCTAGGAATAATCTTCATATCACATACATAGTAAAAATTTCCAAAAATAACATTATTATAATCTCTAAAATTCACAAGTTAAAAATCAATGGCCAACCAAATAAATTTAACGTAAGTAGCATTAAAATGGGAAAATTAAATTTTCCTGGAAATTATCCTAACATCCTCCACTTCCCCACATAACTATTCATTAACTCTTTTCTTTTTTGAATCACTTTCTTAACATTAATTCTACCCTTCCCCTTCATGTTCCTAGAACTTCGGGAGTTTACATTTATTGCGAGGTGATTTAGCGCAAAATCAAAATAATTTGACTTCCTTCCTTTTGGACTGTAAATAGGAACAAGGTGAATGGGGTTTCATGCATGAATGCGGCTTGTCCCATTGCCTGCAGAAATATTGTTGATGATATCACCTTTTTCCGCCATGAATCATTCAATCATTGGTAAGTACAATGTTTTGATCCCTCGAACCTAGGGACTCCTATACATTCTAAAGCCCATTATGAAAGGGCATGCCACTATGAATTTGCCACTTGGTTCCCTTATTTTTAAGCTAATTTCTTCAATTACACTAATGAATTGTTGTATTAGAACGTGAGGAGACACATTGGATCTTATACAGGATTGTAGGTGGGTATTTATCTTGGGGTTTGGTGGCCCTATATGGGATCCAAGCCCTCTAGAGGGTTATGATGGCACTTGTAGGGTGAGCCTTGAGAGCCATGGGCCTCTTCTATAACATAACATTGATTTCCACACCATGGGATCCTTTAGCACCACATTTTACTTGCTCATGCCCCACTCATGCTGAGATGATGATGCACTTGGATCACATTTCCCAATGGGCCACATCCTTGTACCAGAAACTTGGCATATGATCCAAAACCTAGATGGGATTTTTTCTCACTTAGAGAGACGTGGGAGGGCTCGTATCATCATTACAACCCTTATGGATGGAATATTAACATGTTAGATCTAGTTGGAGATCCATTAGACCATTCACTTTTCCCCAGAGCCACTTTGGAGCACCGCACATGTTTTTCTTGGAAACAAAGGGGCCAAACCCTTGATAATCATCATGAGAGCCCTCATGTTCGATTTGGCACATGGAGGACTGGTCTAGGCCTTCCAATGTCTCATTTTCACTATATTTCTATGATTTCAACACTCTTGAGAGGATTGTTGTTTGTATTTGGAGAAATTTGTAGGGCTTGTCATCAATAGATTTATTATTTGGCTCATTATGCTAATATCAGGGGCTTCTAAGTTCATATTTTTATACCACATGACCGGTAAATATAGAGGAGGCCTAGCCTCACTCTAAACATCATCAATTGGATTCCAAATTCTCTTCTTGAGAATTCAAGATATGCACTTTTGGATGAATTTTGGAGGATAAATGCACTTTGTTGTTTGGGAAATTTTTCACACTATTGTCTTGGAGCTTCTTTGACAAGTTGTGGATGGATGGATATATTCTCACTGTTTTGTAAGTACTTTTGATGCCATATTTTTCTTATGGTAAGTGTCTAATACATGGAATGTAATTTATATATCTTGAATGTGCCCTAAATAAATGTGGATTTGTTGCAAACACTAAGATTGTGAAAGTATTCATGAATTAATCATGAATACTGAGAATGGATGTTCCTAGAGGGTTACTATGCATGTTATATCCTTGAAACTCCATCATTACATTTCCAACAAGCATAAATGTCTAGAGTATCTATCTCTTTCTTGTTAGGGTTTATGAAGTTGTAATAGGCCTCCTTGAGGTAACATAATTTTAGAAACAAGGTTGATTTGATTCCAGTCTCCCAAAAGGGTTATAAAATAGCCTAAATCTTATGTGATCAACTTAAAATTTCACTTTTTCTTACTTTTTCTTCCCTAACCCTATAATATTTCCTATGGCCTAGTGTGAAATGCATTAGTTAGATCCCCTTGAAGAGTGAGTAGGTCCATTTCTACATTAGGGTCTCCTCTAGGTCTCATCAAAATTTGAGTAAATTCTCATGGCTATATTTGGAGATATCCTAAGCTCTAGCTCCAACATCATATCAAAACCTAGGTTTATTTGGTTAGTGGATTTCAATTGGTCAAAAAAACTTGAAAAATCATTGGAATTTAATCATTCAATGACCTATATTACCCTTGATTGTCTTAGGGCATCCCATTTCCCATTGATATTTGAAACACTAAGCCTAGTTGGGGCACCCTAGGTATCTCTCTTATGATCCCAATCATTATATGATAGCCATCTCACAAAACCCTAAGAGAGGTTATTTTCTTATTTAAGAGGCCTTTATTTGAACATATTTTCCTTATTGATTATCTCGTTAACCTGGGTTTTAGGCTCCTACTGATTGGAATTTCTTGAAGAGCATTCTCTCTTGATTTGAAGCAAAAAAACAAATATTTGAGCCCCTCCTTTGAATGAACATTGGAAACATTGTATCTAGTCATTGAACTCATCCTTCTAATGATTTCCTCTCCACTAGGACTTCTCCCATTGGTGAAAGTGTGTAAAGGGCAGGGAACATCGCCTGAGGTGATAGTGGGTCCTTGTCTCGTTGTTTCCATTTAGTCTAGTAGTTTTCTCTTAGGACCCCCTCCTAGGACCCTACTAAATGTTGTGGTAACAATCCATTTTATATGGGGATGTGAAACAATAACAATGGGGTGAAGGGGGTAGTACAAAGTTGCTTAGAGGGAGGGAATCAATTTTATCGACAAGCCTCCTTGATATGGATAGATGAATATCCATTTTTTTTTAAGGGATTTCATGATATGTGAATATTTATTTTAGAGGAACTAGGGATCATAAATGTGAATAGTCTTGTTAAAGAGGGTATTTAATATAACATAATTTTGGGTTGGATGGTGATGGGAATTTTCATGGAGGTACTGGTCAGTGTGGGTATTTTTGTGGAAGACTTGTTGAGAAATTGAACTAGAAGGACGTCGAGAGAGCAACACATTCATAGTAAATTGGATGTAAGGGACATGTTGTTGAGGTGGTTCAAGAAGACATGAAGGGGAGGAATCCCATGGGACCAAACAACAAAGGTATCTTCCCTAAATTGCTGCCAACATTTAGGCTTGAGGTGCCAAGAGTTGACCAAGAAAAAATCCTTGCCCCTACTCCCTTGAATTCCATTAAGATCGTTTGTGAAACCATCGAAATCAAAAACTTCCAAATACCTTTAATCGTGAATATGGGTAAAATTTAAGCCATACATGGAAGCCTCTCATTCAAAGTCTTAATATCTGATCCCCCTCCCTCGCCTTTGTTTCAAATTAATTTCTCATTTGATGCCTCAGTTGCCTTCGTCCCACTCCCAATTTTATTGTGTTATATTTATATCCTTGCCTTCCTTTCATTTTCTTTGTGTCCCCTTTTTCAGATTTAAATATTATAATATTTTTATGAGACATTTTTTCTTTCATTAACACTTGTAGAAATTATATGCACTAAGCATGCATATGTCCAAGATCCACCTGATCTCACACTATTTAACTTTATGCAAGATACTGAATCTATTCCACTTGTTAATATTTTGCGGAAAAATTAATTGCACACACATGTGAAGCATAAACAAAAATTATCAATTGCACATAACACAATTTTTAACCGAGAAAGCCTGAAGCTGAAAACACCAACTATATATTATGTAACATGGAGATCATATGACAATCTCATACAAACATACAAAGCTTATCACAAGCCCTCAGTATAGTACAATCATCATACACTAATTAGGCCTAATCTTGCAAATCCATGCACCGATATTTGCCACCTACTAGCCTGCCTCCACTGCGCAATATCTTTTGAAGAATAGCTCTGAATGAATTCGAATTACTCCATACTTGATTGCGCAATCCTCATTGGCATCTCCACTGAGTGTGTGATGCAATCAATGCATCACTATAGTCACAATAGATAGTCTATCTTTCCCTTTCACTTATCTCTCCACTGGTCTCCACTGAAACTGCCATGCACTGTAGTAAATGATGTATTGTTCAGTTGATTAATGAGTTATTATTTGTGAATTAATTAAGTAATTAATTCACTCCACTCTCACTAGTGTATCAATCAGTTAGACTAGATACAACTAGCTCAACTGATTCTAACTGAGTTAAACAAAATACAACTCCATAACTACTTCTTCCAACTGTGTCATAACTCTTCCACTTGAGTTCTAATTGAGTCCTCCATGAAATAGCTCCAGTATACCCTTAGGAATAGCGTAATTCCTTCTGTCAGTTGTTGTGCCACATCTGTGCACTGAACTGAAGTGCTGCAAGAGAATAAGCTGTTGTTTAGAGTCTGATTATTATTAAGAGCTAATAATAATCTACATGCATCTATTTTTAGATTGACGAACTATAAATAGACTTCGCCCAATATTCTAAAAAATATAATTTCATCTATTTTTCCAACTTGATCAACCATCCACAAATAGCATCCTACAACTTTTGAAATATGATCATCATGTCTAAAAATAGTCATAGTCTAAAAATAGACTTGCGCCAAAAACAGCCTGCGGGCCCACTTAGTGAAGGCGACTCTTTTCACTAAGCTCATCATCTTATTGAATCTCAACACTCCCTCTCAACAAGATAGGGATTATCCTTCACCCCGATCCTGCCTCTATGGTATTCGAATTTTCTCCTGGTGAGCGCCTTCATCAGAATATCTACATCCTAATCCTTGGTAGGAATGTACTGAAGCAACATGATCTTCCACTGCACACAATCTCTGATATGATGATACCGAATATCAATATGTTTAGATCTATCATGAAACACAAGATTAACCGGGAGTTTAATGCAACTCTGATTATCACAATGAATCACCATGGGATCTAAATGTGAACCAAACAAACCAATCAGAATATTCCTCATCCATATAGCCTCACATGCAGCTAAGCTTGCTGCCATGTATTCTGCTTCCGCTGAACTGAGTGCCATGAATCTTTGTTTCCTGCTGTACCAAGAAACTGCAGTAGATCCGATATTGAAAATCCCTCCTGATGTGCTCTTTCTATCTATTGGGCTTCCTGCCCAATCTGCATCCATGAAGCCATGCAGCTTCACCTCATTTGTCTATCTGTACCATAAACCATACTCAAATGTGCCCCTGAGATATCTCATAACATGCTTGCCCGCCTTCCAAAAGAGCTTGGTAGGCTTAACCATCGCTTGTGAAAGCTGGTTCACCGCATAGGATATGACCGGTCTTGTATTGACTAAATACATGAGCGAACCCACCAACTGTCGATAAATAGTGGCATCCACTACCTCTGCCAATATAGCATCCTCTTTCTTCCAATTTCCTGGAAGAGGAGTGTCGATAGGCTTGCAGCCTTACATGTGAAACTTCTCTAGTATCTCCCGGGCATACTTGCCTTGAGACACAAACAATTCACCTTCCTGCTGCCATATTTCCAATCTAAGAAAATAATGAAGGAGGCCCAAATCCTTCATCTCAAACTCCTTTGCAAGATATGCCTTGCATGAGTGTATCAACTGCTCATCACCTGTTAGTATTAAATCATCAACATAAAGTACAATGATTAAAAACTTACCCTCAACCACAATCTGGTACAGGTTTGCATCTACCTCACTCTTGTTGAAGCCAAGTCTAGTGAAATAGTTGTCGATATGAGTGTACCAAGCACGGGGTGCTTGTTTCAGCCCATACAACATTATTTTGAGCCTGCACACATGCGACTCGTTGCTGAAGATCTCAAATACTTCAGGCTGCTCAATGTAACCTCTTCCTCAATGATCCCATTCAGGAACGGAGTCTTCACATCCATCTGATGAATGTACCAATCCATCTACGCTGAGAGAGCAAGGATGGTCCGTATGGAAGAATACTGTGTGATAGGTGCAAAGTTTTCTTCATATTCAATCCCCTCAATCTGTGAGAAGCCCTAGGCAACAAATATTTCCTTATAATTATCAATGCTTCCATCAACAACTTGCTTTACCTTGTAGATCCATCTTGATCCTACAACTGATTTTCCCACCAGCCTTGGAACATTCTCCCAAGCACTGTTTCTGACAATGGAGTCATACTCCTCCACCATGGCATCTACCCATGTGGGCTCCTATGATGTTTCTTCAAAAGAAGATGGCTCTGTCACAATACACTTGCTCATAAGAGCCATGTATCTAGTATATCTGTCTGCGCTGTGATGTAGGGACTCCTACATTCTGTGCCACATCAAGCTTCAGTCTCTCAGCTTTTGTGGTACGCTTTTTGCCTTGTCTAATGTTTGGTTCTGCATGAGTGGACTCATCCACTCCATGAATCTCCTCCTGTGGTTGATCCACATTTAGAGGCTCATATTTGGGAACAAGAAGTTCCTCTTTCGCATGCAAGTGTAGCTCCCTCTCAAGCGACAACTTCATGGCTTTCACCTCATTGAATTTTATATCCTGTCGCATAACAATCATCCAACTGTTTGGAAAATACACACTATAGTTATGGGGTGTTTCTGTGTACCCAAAAAATATCCCAACTTCTGCAATTGGCTCCAGCTTCTTCCTGGCATCCTTTGTCACATGATTGTAAACAGGTGAGCCAAAAATATTCAAATGAGAAATATTAGGCTTATTAGCAGTAAAAGCTTCCTCAGGTGTACTCATGCCAAGTAATTTATGAGGACAATGGTTTTTCACATAAACCGCAGTGTTTCATGCTTCCGCCCACAAGTGCATAGGTAGGCCCTGGTCATGCAGCATCGCTCGTGCAGCACCCACGATCGTTCTATTCTTTCTCTCCACAACCCCATTCTTCTGTGGGATATGAGGCGCTATGAGTTATCTTCAAATTCCTTCTTTGCTACAGAAGTCTTTGAATTCTCTAGAGATGTTTTCACCACCATTATCGCTCCATAGAGCTTTCACCTGCTTCCCCGACTCCTTCGCAACCAATGCCTTGAACTCATAGAACTTTGAGAACATTTCACTCTTCTTCTGCATGAAGAAGATCCAACATCTATGACAAAATTCATCAAAAAATATCACATAATACTTGTGTTTTGCTGTTGAAGCAACCGAGAATGGTCCACACACGCCTGTGTGAATTCTCTCCAGGATCATCGAAGCATAGTTCTCCTTCTCATGAAAGGTGGTCTTCACGAACTTACCCATTGTACATCCTTTGCATTGATCTAACTGCACAAGAGTACCCTTGGGAAGTCCAGTAGAAATTTTCTGCAAAATCTTCAAAGCGCCATGGTGAAGATGACCCAATCTCCTGTGCCATAATTCGCTCTCATCCCGGCTCACCACTTCTTCTGCTTTTCCCACCATTGCAGTGCACCCATCTACCTCCAGCTTGTAGAGATTCTTAATTTGAAACCCTATCTTCTTGGTTTGACCCATTGTTTTATGTCAAAGGAAGGCTTTTCCCTCACTGAAAACAACATCATAACCTTTGTCTTCTAGCATTGCGACTGAGACCAAGTTCTTCTTCAGACCTGGAACATGCATGACATTCTTCAACAAGAATGTATTACCAGACTCCCTCTCAAAGGTAATGGTCCCAATGCCTGTCGCACTGTACCGACCATCATCACCCATCTCTATATGCATCTGGAGGTCCTTCTCCTCCAAGTCACTAAACAACTCTTTGTCTCCCATCATATGGAAAGATGCACCACTATCAAGATACCACACCGATCCCATGCAGCTTGAAACCAAGCATGTGATCAAGGAAAAATCCAGCTCAAATTGTGAGGCTAAGGCCTCTCCAGTTGCAGATCTAGAAGCCTGGTTATTCTTCTTCTTCTATGGACAGTTGGTGGCGAAATGTCCATGCTCGTGACAGTGAAAACACTTCACTTTGGACAAGTCCTGCTTCTTTCCTTTCGCATCGGATTTAGAAGGATTTTTCTTCCGCTTCCCTTTCCTTGCTTTGGCAGCCAAAGTGAAATTCTCTTCATCTTCATTCTTCGATGAATATCCATCCCTGGTACCCCGCCTTATCTCCTCTTGCACAAGATGTGACCAAAGTCACTCCCATCCTGGCAGTTTCTCTCGTCCATTGATAGAGTCTTTGTAGCTATGCCAACTCTTCGGATGCAAAAGGAGAGCCAAGCTCACCAATTCTTCTTCATCAACAGTAACCCCCACACTTCTCAGTTCATCCTTGCAGTGGACAAACTTCGTGAGGTATTTTGGAATATTGTTGCCTTTCTCCATTTTTATTTTTCTGAGCTTGTCTTTAAGCACCAACTTCCTCTGGTCACTTCTGCTTTGGAACAAGTTTGTCAAAGACTTCCACATTAAGAATGGAGTGGCTTTCCTTTGAAGCCTGGACACAATATGTTCCTTCATACCTTCCAACAGAATCATCCTCGTCTTTGTAGTCTTCTTTTTCCATGCAACAAGTAATGTAGCATCGCTAGATCCCGGCTTAGGAACATCGCTATCGTTGAACTCCTTCAGCCCATTATCCTCCAGCACCGCCTCCATCCTGTCCTTCCAGGCTATGTAATTTGAGCTCCCTTCAAGGGCATACTCCAATTTCAACCCGTTGAAAGACATTTCAATGTATACTCGATTTCTACACCAAGAATCTTCTGTAGCAAATTCGAATTGTCCACCAGCACAAACTCACTTCACAATTGCAATATTCAATAAAAAATGCTCTGATACCATGTAGAAATTATATGAAATAAGCATGCATATGTCCAAGATCCACCTGGTCTCACACTATTTAACTTTATGCAAGATACTGAATCTATTCCACTTGTTAATCTTTTGCAGAAAAATTAATTGCAGACACACGTGAAGCATAAATAAAAATTATCAATCACACATAACAAAATTTTTAACCAGGAAAGCCTGAAGCTGAAAACACCAACTATATATTATGTAACATGGATATCATATGAAAATCTCATACAAACATACAAAGCTTATCACAAGCCCTCAGTACAGTACAATCTTCATACACTAATCAGGCCTAATCTTGCAAATCCATGCACCGATCTTTGCCACCTGCTAGCCTGCCTCCACTGCGCAATCTATGCTGAAGAATAACTCTCAATGAATTCGAATTACTCCATCCTTGACTACGCAATCCTCATTTGCATCTCCAGTAAGTGTGTGATGCAATCAATGCATCACTATAGTCACAATAGATAGTCTATCTTGCCCTTTCACCTATCTCTCCACTGGTCTCCACTGAAACTGCCATGCACTGTAGTTAACCGATGTATTGTTCAGTTGATTAATGATTTATTATTTGTGAATTAATTAACTAATTAATTCACTCCACTCTCACTAGTGTATCAATCAGTTAGACTAGATACAACTAGCTCAACTGAGTCTAACTGAGTTAAACTAAATACAACTCCATAACTACTTCCAACCGTGTCATAGCTTTGCAACTTGAGTTCTAACTGAGTCCTCCATGCAATAACCCAGTAAACCCTTAGGAATAGCGTAATTCCTTCTGTCAGCTGTTGTGCCACATTTGTGCACTGAACAGAATTGCTCCAAGAGAATAAGTTGTTGTTTAGAGTCTGATTACTATTAAGAGCTAATAATAATCGACATGCATCTATTTTTAGATTGACAATCTATAAATAGACTTCACCCAATATTCTAAAAAATAGAATTTCATGTATTTTTCCAACCTGATCAACCATCCACAAATAGCATCCTGCAACTTTTGAAATATGATCATCATGTCTAAAAATAGACTTGCAACAAAAATAGCCTACGGGCCCACTTAGTGAAGGTGACTCTTTTATATAAGCTCATCATCTTGTTAAATCTCAACAACACTTTCATCAAATATATTATTTTTTATTAATATCCCCCCCCCCCCCTTCTTCTTCTTGCCCCTAACTTCTTTATTAACATATCCCTCTAACCATTTAATTATATATAATTTTTAAAATTTTCTCCAACATGACTTGGTTGACATTTGACCTGTGAAATATAACGTTTCTATCTCCTCTTATTGCATCTATACCATCCTAGATCCATATTAACCCAAAATCTATCAAGCGCCGAGAGTGATCAAATATGTTGCGGTGAAAACCTCTTTTTTGAGTGCAAAATTTTATGGAAAGGTTTTCACATCGAGATATTTGATCCCTCTCATCACTTGATGATCTGAAAGGAGTGTATTAGTTTTGCTGTGCTAAGTGTCCTTTCAGTAATATAAACATGTACAATTTGTCTCCATTTGTTTTCTTAAGGAATGAGTGTTTTAACCATGAAACATAGATGAATTTGTGAACTTTAAACATGAAAATAAGCCTTAAAAACACCATACAACAGTGTATAACAAAGAAATACAATCACACATAATTTTTACATAGTAGGCATGATGAATAAGTTCACCCCTCCTCGGCTACATCTATTGGTCCGGCTCCCAATGGCATGTCCCTCTTTGTCACTATGCTCAAAATTGAAAAGTACATGTGTTTATGTGTTTACAGGCCTCTAATGGCTATTTTCTCTGCACCAATGGCTCCTGAATGCTCAAATTATTCTAGGTAGACTCTTGTTTCACCCAAATTGGTCTAAAATTGACCTCTTAATGCATTTTTTCCAATGTCAGCTAGAAAAACTCCACTAAAAGTGGAGACTCACACTTAACTGAAGTTAAAGTAATAAAAAGCCCTAAAATTAGGGGCACGCTCCAACTCCGCCATTCCTTAAACATTTGAATTAAAGTGAAATGGTTAGGGCGGGGTGGTCATGAGCCAACCCCCCGCCATAAACTGCGCGGTTTAAAGTTTGAAAACTCCGCTTTTGGCATGGAACCCAGAGTTATGTTTTTGAAAACTACGACAATTAAACCCACTAGACTGCACCCATGTGACTTTTATGTTTTCCCACTGGGGTTTACGTTTTATGTAACCGTCGTATTATATGCTAACTAAACACAACATGTGACCCTACTTACCCACCGCCAGAGGTTATAGGTTATCAACTATCACATTTCAGTTTTAATATCACCACGACATGTGATCTCGTCCATCGAAACTAGAGTTAAGTTTAATGTAACCACCGCCTTGTAGTTTGATGTCACGGTGTAACATGTGACCATGAACATTGTTGCTGGTGTTAAAGTTTGTAGCTGCCAGTTTAAATGGTTTGATGTTGTGGGTTAATATATCATGGTTCATGTGAACACTCCTTAGCGCCGCTAGTGGGTTGGGACCACTGGCAGTCCCCTCCCCCAACACAAAAACTTTAACACGATAAATTAATGTGGAGAACCTTAGAGTTAAGAAACACATGGTAGAGCAGTTGGTAGAGTTGTACGCACCCCCGCCTGCAGTCTTGGGTTTGACTCGTGTGCCCTCGAACAAATTTTACCATACCCTTTTGAGGACACATGGTAGCCTCTAGGCTTGCCACATGTCGCTCATCCAATGGTCCATAACAAATCCATCAACGGTCAGAATCACCATCTCGTACCACAAAATCAATGGCCCAGATTAAGCCACATGGCACGATCCGGTTGGCTGTGAGAAAAGGGAATATTCCCTAGAATATACCTGCTGACTATACATGCACACTGACTGGGCATCCTAGTCACAAAATTTTTGTTGTTTGGGAAAACGGACAAAACACGATATATTCCTCATACCGCATCAGTTTTTCGAACCGTTTGTGGCACCAGAATCACAACGACCAAAACTTTTTGGTCACTCAGGTTCTGTCCTATTTAGAGCACTTTCAATTTTGAGCATAACACATGATCTCCTGATCACACCTCCTCGCTGGGAATATTTTGGACCCCAAAAGCTCTCTGGATTACTGAACATGAAGATGAGGAGACTGTGTCCCCACTATTCGAATCTTTATCCACTAAAATTTCCCTAATTTCATTAATTGGAGGTTTTCATGAAAGAGAAATTTTTCCTTGATTCCGCCTACCAACCATTACTGTCTTTGACACTGTCATGTTGCACATTTTCAAAACTTGCAGAAAAAAAACCTATCTTTGTAGTAAACATCTTATTTATACATTTGTCTATAATCAAAGGAAACTTGGAATTGTTCTCACCTTGCACTATGTCCTTAAAGAGATTTTTTTTTTATTTTGCCTTGTACTTGTGTCGACTCTGGACCAAGTCTCTTTGCCATTGTACCATGCCTTTTGGAAACCAGCAATGAACATTTATGAATATTGTGCCTTCTTTTTCAAGTTTCTTTGACCTCTCTTTGACCTTCACAACTTCTTGCACTGACACCTTGTTTTCATCACCGTTCAACACCAATGTCAACTTCCGCAACTGCTTGTCATATTCTTTCAAAGACAACATACTTTGAAACTGAAACCACTCATTACATACATCAGCATTTGTTTGAAAAGGATTATGTAAAAAATCTCTTTGCTTAATCATCATCAATGTCAATTTTTGGCTTGCATTGACTAGCCTCTTCATTTGCCCTGCATTAACTAAAGAAGTGTCTAGTTTTTTGCCATGAGCTCTCACAATATACTCCTTGCCATATTTGAATAAATGGTATTTGTTCTCATGGTGATGGAAGATTGATTTCCTGTCATACAAGTAAGGACTGCCCAACACCATACCCATTATATCAAGAGGAACAACATCTAGTTCAACTATGCCAATAAAATGTGCAGTTATTTCAAAGCACAACATGCACTTCTTTGAAACCTGTGAATTTGCATCCTTACAAATCCAACCAAGTGGATATGGTTTTGGATGTGGAATGGTCTCAAGATTAAGTTTCTTGACCAAGTCTCCAGAGATTAAATTCAGTTATGACCCACTATCAAACAATGTGTCAACCTTGGTATCTTTGGAAATGGCCCTCACATGAAACAGTTTAATTATCTCTTCTTCATTTGGAGCTTGTATGTGTCAGTTAGATATACTAGAACTGGGTTTAGTTTCAATCTCTTTCCCCTTCATGTTCTTTAATCCCACAACTATGATTTTTGTTTCATCTCCAAAATTTGGCCCTAAGTCTTGTTCAGCTATTGCAACAGTTTCCAAAAATGGTCTTCAACAAGGCTAGTTTTAGAACATTTTTTGCAAAATAATTTTCCCTTCTCTTTTATGATATTTGAATTTCTCTTTTTCTTTTCCTTTAAACTCATTTTCCTCATTCTCATCTAAGTTTTGTTTTCCCCTTGCCTCTAAATTTGTGGCTTGTACACAGACTTCATCTAGGCTTGTAGGGTTAAACATGAGGATAATATGTCTTAGGTAGGCATGTAAGCCTCCTATATACTTGAGAAAAGTGTCTTGGCTATGAAAATATACTCCTAATAAAAGAGCTCTTCTCTTAAATTATTGAATATAAACTTGTACATTTTTTCCTTTCAATTGTTTAAAAATTTGCGAGTCCATTATGGCTTTATGCATCTAAGCTAATGGACAAAACTGTTGTTTTATTACAGAAATGAAATTAGTCCATGATAGGATAATTTTACCATGCTTCTTGATCTCCTCCTTTGTATTGGCTTCCCACCACACAAGAGTTGCACCTTCCATTCTCAATGAATCTAGTTGATTTTGGTATCATCATCATGAAAATTTTGGATTCTCAAATAGACCTCCAATTGCCAAATCCAATTATCTAGATTTTTTGCATTAACTTCACCATTAAACATTGACAATTAAAAATTAACATCAAGTTTTAGAAAAGTACTTTTACTAGTTTTCTTTGACTTGTCTAGCTGATGTACTGAAGATGAAGTAGAAAATGATGAGGATGAAGATGAGGGTGATGATGGTGACTTTCCACTGTCTCCATTTCCTCCATTGCCCTTCTTTGATTTATCTTCATCATTGTGGCCTCCTGATGATCCCTGTCCTTCCTTGTGAAGTTTGGACCTTTCCTCTTATAGTTTCTAATTCCTTTCTTGATAAAGGACTCTAACGATTTCAATCAAGTAAAGAAATTCTTTTCTATACACTCTTTATTCCTCTTTGGGATCCATCTCTTCATGGATTTATTCTTCTTCTGGAGGCATGCTTAATGTTGCTTCTGCTTGTTTTGGAGGTAAGCTAGGTGGTGGAGAATGTGGAAATATTTCCCTTCTTTTTTGTGGCTTACTTTGAGAACCTCTTGCTTCCACCAATTTTCCTTCTCCTCTCTTAAGCTTGAGCCTAGTAAGCATGAAAACCCTTGCAAACAGTTAAACAAATATTTGCACACAAAACACCAGAGATTAAACTCTCACTCTGATACCAACTTGATTTGAAAGGAGTGTATTAGTTTTGTTGTGCTAAGTGTCCTTTCAGTAATATAGACATGTACAAATTCTCTCCATTTGTTTTCTTAAGGAATTAGTGTTTTAACCATGAAAAATAGATGAGTTTGTGAACTTTAAGCATGAAAATAATCCTTAAAAACACCATACAACAGTTTATAACATAGAAATACAATCACACATAAGTTTTACACAGTAGGCATGATGAAGTAGTTTACCTCTCCTGGGCTGCATCTGCTGGTCTAGCTCCCAATGGCATGCCCCTCTTTGTCGTTATGCTAAAAATTATAAATTACATGTGTTTACAGGCCTCTAATGGTTGTTTTCTCTACACCAATGGCTCCATAACACTCAAATTAGTCTAGGTAGACTCTTGTTTCACCCAAATTGGTCGAAAATTGCCCTCTCAATGGATTTTTCCCAACGTCACCTAGAAAAACTCCACTAAAAGTGGAGACTGGCACTTAACTGAAGTTAAATTAATAAAAAGCCATAAAGTTAGGGGTGCGCTGCAAATCTGCCATTCCTTAACCGTTTGAATTAAAGCGAAATGGTTAGGGTGGGGTGGTCACAAGCTGACACCCTACCATAAATTGCATGGTTTAAAGTTAGAAATCTCCGCTTTTGGCATGGAACCCGGAGTTATGGTTCTGAAAACCGTGGTAATTAAACCCACCAGACTGCCCAGGTGACTGTTATGTTTTTCCACCGGGGTTTAAGTTTTATGTAACCATCATATTGCATGCAAACTGAATGCGACATGTGACCCTGTTTACCAACTGTCGGAGGTTACGGGTTATAAACTGTCACATTGTAGTTTTAATATCACCGTGACATGTGATCTCGTCTATCGAAACCAGAGTTAAGTTTAATGTAACTGCTGCCTTGCAGTTTGATGTCACGGTGTAAAATGTGACCATGATCATTGCCGTCAGTTTTAAAGTGTGTAGCCACCAGTTTAAATTGTTTGATGCTGCGGGTTAAGATATCATGGTTCATGTGAATGCTCCTTGGGGCTACCAGCGGGTTGAGACCACTGGCAGTCCCCTCCCCCAACAAAAAAACTTTAACACGATAAATTAATGTGGAGAACCTTAGAGTTAAGAAACACATGGTAGAGCAGTTGGTAGAGATGTCCGCACCCGCACCTAAGGTCTTGGGTTCAACTCCTGTGCCCTCCAAAAAAATTTACCATACCCTTCAAAGGACACGTGTCACTCATCCAACAGTCCAAACAAATCCATCAATGGTGAAAATCACCATCTCGTACCACAAAAATCAACTGCCTAGATTAAGCCATGTGGCACAATCTGGTTGGCTGTGAAAAAAGGGAATATTCTCCAAAATATACCTGCTGACTATACCTACATGCTGACTAGGCATCCCAGTCACAAAATTTTTGTTGTTTGGGAAAACAGACAAAACGCGATATCTTCCTCATACGACATCAGTTTTTCGAATCGTTCACGACACCGTAATCGTAACAAGGAGACCTTTTCGGTCGCTCAGGTTCAGTCCTGTTTCAAGCACTTTCAATTTTGAGCATAACACATGATCTCCTGATCACTTGATAGATCTGGGTTAAGATGGATTGATAGATCGAGGGTTAATATTGATCTAGGCTGGTTATATAATACTATATCATATCTAAATTTATATCTATATATCTCTTTCTTATTCACTCTCTCTATCTCACCGCCCAAACATACACACTCTCTCCCCCTCCCTCTTCCTCTCTCTCTTCCCCTTCTCTCCCTCTCTCTCATCTCCTCTTTAAATATCTCTCCTTATCTCTCTCTTCCTTCCTGCTCTCCTCTCTCCCTTTTCACACACTCTCTCTCTCCGCCTTTCTCGCTATATGTCTTTATTATTCCTTCTCTCTCTCTCTCTCATTCTCTCTCTCCCTTTCTCTGCCACCTCCCTTTGGCTCCCCTCCCCCCCTCTCTCTATTTCTCTCTAACTCTATCAATTTCTCCCTCCTCTTCTTCTCTCTCTCCCATCCATCTATGTGTCTATGTATTTCTCTCTTCCCCTTTTCACCCGATCTCTCTCTACTCCTCTTCTCTCTCTTCCCTCTCTAATATCCCTCACTCTCTCTCCACCTATCCTCTCTCTCTCTCCTTCTCTCTCTCCCCTCCTTTACTTGTTCCTTCATCTCTCTCCCTCTCTCTCTCTCTCTCTCCAACCTCAAAGTGTGTCTCTATCTCCCTCCCTCTCTCTCTCTCCACCCCCCTCTCTTAAATTTGATTCCATTGTATGTGTTTAAAAAAGTTTCTAAATTAAAAAAAACTCAATTGGCTATAAAATATTAAACCTATATTTTGGATCATTCATGTCAAAGAAAATAAAATAATTAAAAACTTAAAGAATCATGCACTATCTTTCCTCTATTATTGCAAGTCACTTTTCTTAATAATATTATTTATATTATATAAATTTCACATCTTTATCTACAAAAGTATTCTCATTTTAATTTTATTAAAGCCTTGATTTAATTTATATGGGAATATTTTTAATAGTCATGAGGATAGAGGGTTTCGATATATCTCAGAAGTAATTATAACATTTTTTCCTTTTAGATTTAATGAAAAACAATTGTATAAAATTAAATTAAAATAAAATATTTAAAAATACTTTGATTGTGAAATAAGTTATGCTTTTTGGGCATGTGGTATTGATTAGCCATGATTGGCTCATGGTATTGTAACAAAGTCTATTTACATGTTAATAATATCCATGGTAAAGTGGAGGTGAATATCAATGGTTAAGAATCTTGTCATATTGTTATAAAATATTTTGAGTGTGAAATAAGTTATGATTTTTGGACATGGTATTGATAAGCCATGGTATTGGCCCATGGTATTGTAACAATACATATTCACAAGCTCATAATATCAATGAAAAAGTGAGGGTGAATATCCATGGTTAAGAATCTTATCATATTGTTATCAAATATTTTGAGTGTGAAATTAGTTATGTTTTTGGGCATGTGGTATTGATAAGCCATGGTATTGGCCCATGGTATTGTAACAAAGCCTATTTACAAGTTAATAATATCCAAGATAAAGAGGGGGTGAATATCCATGGTTAAGAATATTGTCATATTGTTATAAAATATTTTGATTGTGAAATAAGTTATATTTTTTGGGCATGTGGTATTGATAATCCATGGTATTAAGTCATAGTATTATAACAAAACATATTTACAAGTTAATAATATCCACAATAAAATGGGGGTGAATATCCATGGTTAAAAATCTTGTCATATTGATATAAAATAATTTGATTGTCAAATAAGTTAGGGTTTTTGGGCTTGTGGTATTGATAATCCATGGTATTGGCCCATGGTATTGGAACAAATCCTATTCACAAGTTAATAACAAAATCAAAATACAATAACTTGAATTTTTATTTTTATTTTTTTAATATTAATTAAGTCAACATTTAATATTAACTCATTGCCATAACTACTTTTAACTTTTTATTTATTAATTTTAACTTTTTGTTTATTACTTTTAACTTTTTATTATTAATTGAGCCAACATTTAAATGTTTACACTCATCCCAATAATATTTTTAACTTTTCTATTTTTGGAGTAGTCTTTTCTAAAATCCGACAAGAATTTTTTGAAAACAGAAGTTTGATGGGTAACCTTGCATAAGCGAAGTGCTAGCAGGAATCAAAATTTTACATCAAATATTTTCCCTCACGAGAAACTCCAAAAAAGTTGCACTAAAGGCTACTCTTTTATTTTTTATTACTTACATTACACCTATACATCTACCCTATCATTGGCTTTATTACTTATTTTTATTACTTATATTACACCTATACTTCTACCCTATCTTGGTTGTAGAGCATCTTTAGGAGAAATAATCCTAGATACACTCTTTGTTTTGTTTTTGAGACTGGGTGCACTATCCACGAGAAATCTAGACCAAAATAACGTTATTATCCACCTAGATCCATCTTAACTCTGGATGTACCAGGTACCTAGAGAAATCAAATCTATCAAGATATTTGATCCTTCTATGCACGAGTTAAGATAAATCTATCCTAATTTAATTATTAATAATCAATAATTATAAATATAATTAAAAAAAAAAAAAAATTAGTATAATTTAACATAGTCAAAATGTTATATAACACAACATAACATAACATAATTTTACAACATCTTTTTTTTATAATGTGAAAGAGTATATATTGACATAATAATCTCTAAGCTCAATGAAATAAAAATCTCAAACATATATATATAATCATATGAATAAATCAATAATACAATCAAAGGAAAAAAACACTTTTTAGAATAATGGTAATCAATGGAAACAAACTTTTTAAAATAATGGCCAACCAAACGAATTTACCGAAGTAGATCCTAATATTCTCCACCGGCCCCATGCAACTATTCATTCACTCTTTACTTTTTCGAATCGTTTTTTTCACGTTAAATCTACTCTTTCCCTTGGCGTTCCGAGCACTGTGGGAATTTACATCTGCGACTTGATTTAGCGAAAAATCAAAATAATTTGACCTCCCTCCTTTTTGACCCCAAATAGGAAGAAGGTGACTGAGGTTTCAAACACGAACGAGGCTTGCCCCATTGTCTGCAGGACCATTTGGCCGCCATGAATCGTTCACTCATGGGTAAGTACAATGTATATTCAACTGTTTTCATGAATTGGACGACGTTCCCTGTTTTTACTGGTTGTGTTTTGTGTTTTGTAGCATTGGGGTGGGCAGATCCATATCCGGGAGGCTTCCCCGAACTCTCAGAAGGGTACCTGAATCATGGCGATGCCAGGTGCATTGCATTCAATCGTAGGGGCACACTTCTTGCGTGTGAGTTTTTAGCCCCACCTGCGTTTTTTTTCCTTTCTGTCATTCTGCTTGTGGGGATCGGATGTTCTGTTTTTCTTTCTCCTATTTGAAGGCCTCCTCCCCTTTACTCTCTCCAATCACTCTATGCCTGCAATTTAGAAGGCATCGCGAACATAATAATTACAATCAAGAGAAGATACATGACCTTCCAGAGAAATGGGCTTCGGCACCTCCAAGCATTATCAGTAGTAGTATTAGTATACAAGTGAGACACCATCGGCTTGAAATTTCAAATTTACCGTAGTCTAAAAAAGAAATTTGATGATGGTCATTTGTTTCAGGTCTGTCACTTTAGAGTTACATTTTATGTATATTTTGTGTGAGTGTTAATTTTTTTTTAGTTGTTTTATGCAAATTTTGTATAACAACTAAGTAGTGGGCTTCAAAGAGAGAGAAAATGACTTTTACAGCACTCAACATGATGCCGTATTCAACAAAGACTTTGTTGGTCAAACCAACCCTTCAACCTCCAATCAGGTTCAATCAAACATAGTCAAATTCAGCCTTCGATCAATGTCACACACAGCCCAAATCCAGTCCACAAAACAGTCAACGCAGAAGACAAAATTCTGCGGTCCAATCAATGAACGTTGCAGTCAATGTTGCAGTCAAAGTCAACATTTGACCTCAATTTTTGTGCCTCTAGCTACGGCCTTCCTAGATCAAATTTTTTTCCTTCAAATCGTAGTCAAACAGTGAGAGTTGACCCAAAGTCAACATTGCCAGAAAAGCCCTAAAAATAGTTCAAAATTGCAGCTTCTTGTTTCACACGTGTGGAGGAGAGAGAGAAGCCTTTAAGGCTATACGAACCAATCAAATGAGAGAGAGATGTGTGAGATGAGTGTGATGAAATGAGCATCATGTATCTCCTTTTTATATCCGTGACTATGGGTGTGTGACACATATTTTGGGGCTTGTGAGCCTACAATACAATTTTGGCCCACGTTAACAATTTGCACGTGTGGAAAATAAATTCAAAATACAAGTTCTTCTTATCCAAACAAGATGATATTTAGATCAATCTTGTACCTCTCCGAAAGAGGAATCCAACAAAAATATCATCTCCATCATATGAGCAGTGCAACATTGAGTTTGACCCTAGTTTCCAAATTTAACACTCCCTCTCCACTAGGGAGAGCTTCATCTATCCACCTGTGCAATCCTGTCATCCAATACCATCATGTACTAAATATCATCATGCAATCATGTGTCATCCTATTGTCATGCTTTTCCAGCTCTGCTCTGCTATAATAAGATGCGATCGAGAGTGAGTCACAAGGACTTTGCCACTCTCCATTGACCTGAAGTCAGTTTAGAGGTAAAAACCTCAACTAGACTCAAGAGTGAGTCACATACTGACCCGAAGTTAGTTTAGAGGTAAGAACCTCAACCAGACTGAAGAGTGAGTCACACACTGACCTGAAGTCAGTTTAGAGGTAAGAACCTCATCTAGATTTGACCCCAAATCAAGTTGTTGGACACATTCCATCCTAGACATAGAGAATATGACAATACCCGATGCGTCCATCGGTAATGCTATTGGTCTCTATCATCATTTCTCAACTCATTGGCCAGATGAGATGTACTTCCCACAAGCCCCAAACTACATGGGTAGGATGCATGTGGGGTGTAGATCAAAGAGAGGGTGAACTAGCTCAATATCATGACTGTGGGGAAGAAGCACACCAACAAGGTAAGACAAACCTAGCCTTGTGGTTGCTTATAGTTCCAAGTAGCTATTCCCAAGTCCCCTGGAGCTCCCAAAGCTCATAGTCCAACTCAAGCGGGACCCTCACAATAGGGTCTCCCCACGATACCAAGCTTCTCACGGAAGGTTAAGAATTTGAATTTCCCTAGGGGCTTCTTGAGAATATCTACAACCTACTCATCAATCCCAATGTGATGGAGCATTATGGCGCCTCGTTGTACCATGTCCCATACAAAGTCATACCTGATATCAATATGCTTGGATCGGTCGTGGAACATGGGATTATTAGAAAGATGAATCCCACCTTGGTTGTTGCAAAGGATCAAAGTGGTATCCATCGCATGCCCAAACAACTCACTAAAGAGCTTTTTCAACCAAACAGCTTCATAACAGGCAAAACTTGCTGCAATGTATTCGACCTCGGCGGTGCTCAAAGAAACCGATTTATTCTTCCTGCTCATCCAAGAGATCGAATGAGAACCTAGGGTGAAGCAACATCTAGATGTGCGTTTACGATCTACCACACTGCCTACCCAATCGGCATCAGTATATACATGGAGCCTCATACTCCCGATAGTGTGTCTCAACCCATGGTTGGTTGTGCCCCAGAGATATCTCAAGAGATTCTTGGCACCAATACAGTGAATGTGATGAGGCTCGACCATGTATTGACTCAATGTGTTCATTGCAAAACATATGTCTGGACGTGAGTTCACAAAGAACATCAAGGCCCCCATGAGTTGACGATACTCAGTGAGATTTCCCAACTTGGGCCTAACAACACTTCCACACAACTTAAAGTTGAGTTCCATCGATGTAGTCATGGAATTGCAGTCCACCATCCCAAATCTCTCCAAAAACTTCACTACATATTTTCCTTGAGAAAGGAAAACCTCACCTGGCTTTTCCAAGCCTCCAAGCCTAGGAAATAGTGCATCAGTCCTAGGTCCTTCATCTCAAACTTGGAAGCTAGCTCCCTCATACATTGATGAATGAGAGGGTCAACACCTGTCAGGAAGAGATTGTCCACATAGAGAACTAGAATGAGAGGTTTGTCATTATCAACCTTAGAATAAAGGTTTGGATCAGCATCACTTCAAGTAAAGCCCAACTTCATCAAGTAGCTATCTATCATCTCATACCAAGCCCTAGGGGCTTGCTTCAACCCATAAAGTGCTTTCTTCAACCTACATATATGCGTGTCTCTATCTTGAAATTTGAACCCCAGAGGTTGTTCCACATAGACCTCTTCCTTGATTGAGCCATATAAAAAGGAAGTCTTCACATCCATCTGATGTAGACTCCATCCTTACGATGCAACAAGGGCAATGATCGATCAGATGGTGGTGTAGTGGGCAACAGGTGCAAATATTTCATCATAATCTATGTCTTCCTTTTGCGAGAAGCCTCGAGCAACAAATCTTACCTTGAACTTTTAAGTACTACCATCGGCTCCATGCTTGATCTTGTAGAGCCATTTTGAGGTAACAACAGATTTGTCCTTCGATCTAGGGACCACATCCCAGTTATCATTCTTCATGATAGACTCATATTCCTCATGCATAACATCCTTCCAAACTTTATGCTTCATGACTTCTTCAAATTTCCAGGCTTAGATTGTACAATAGTGCTCATGGTTGCTAGGTACCCTTGGTACCTATTCGATTTCTTACTTTCATGGAATGTTCCCCTTGGAGAAATATGTCCCTCAGCAGCTTCAAGAGTGTCTCTAATCCATCAGGGTATTATTTTATTTGAATAAGGTGGATCTATAAGATCCATCGGACCTTCAACATCAGGCATTGGTTCATCCTTCAATTCTTCCTTCCTTCTAGCTTCTTCTTCTTCTTTTTCTTCATTTGAGATAGGAAGATTTTTAACCTTCTTGAGGGCAGCATCTTCGTTGAAGGTGACATCATGGCATATCACTATTTCTCTTTGACCAGGAACATATATTCTATATACCTTAGAGGTTTCACTATAGCTCACAATCATTCCCTTATTTCCAGAAGCACCCAACTTGCTTCTCTTTTCTTTCGGCACATGAAAATAAACGGGACTTCCAAAAACTTTAAAATGAGAGACATTAGGCTTCTTACCAGAGAAGACTTCTTCAGGAGTTTTGGAGTCCAATGTAGAAAGTGGGAATCTATTTTGAACATACACATCGGTGTTGGCAACTTCTCCCCATAGGAACTCCGGAAGACCTTGGTCATAAATCATGGCACAGGTAGCTTCCAAAATGGTTCTATTCTTCCTTTCAACAACACCATTTTGTTCGAGAGTATATATAGTGGTGGTCTCCCTCTTAATGCCAACTTCCTTGCAATAGTCATTGAATTCATTTGACTCATACTCGGTTCCATTATCGATCCTCAAGATTTTGATCTTCTTCCTTGTTTGATTTTCAAACAAGGCCTTGAAGGTACAGAACCACTTGAATGCTTCGTCCTTCTTCTTCAAAAAGCATATCCAAGTTTTGCGGGAGAAGTAATCTATAAAAGTGATATAATATAATAATCCTCCCATATAGATCAAAATGTATCAATTGAAAAATATCAGATGTCTTCGTGACACTTGAGGGGAATGGTCCCCTTGTATACTTTCTTTCGACACAACCCCAACATACACCTTCATGATCATCTTTGAAATCGGGCATCCCTGTCACCACCTTCCTTGCTTCAGGAAGGGCTTTGTAATGAAGGCGTTCAAACCTTCGGTGTCATAGCTCAGATTGAAGATTTCTGTCACATGTCATGGCCCCCAATGTACTTCCTCCAACCTGATAGACTGTATCAACCCTGAAATCAAGAGTGAACGCTTCTTTGAAGTTCCTCTTCCAAATGCATACCTTTCTATTGATGGATGCCACCTTGAATCATTTGTCTTCCATTGCCAAGATAAACACTAGATTCTTATTCAAGTCAGGTATGTACAACACATCTTGCAAACAGAGGACTTGCCCTTGATTTAGATGAAGGATCACAGTCCCTGTTTATTTCATGGGATAGGTGGCATTGTCTCCAAGGATAATCTCCAAATTAGTATCCTTTCAATCAAATTAGAGAGGGCTTCCTTATATCCAGTGAAGTGACTTGAGGCACCACCATCAATCAACCAATTATCCAGGGTGTCAGAAGGATATGTAGCAGAGAGGCAAGATATAAGGATATATTCATTTTTCTTATCAACAACATTAGATTCATCATACCTGGAGTTTCTTGACCTCTTGAAAGGTTGACCATTTCCATCCCCATTCGATCAGAGGGAGCCTTCTTTTTTCCTTTGAACCTGTTGTTCCTTTGATTCCCGTCCCCCCTGAATTTGTTGTTGTCATCATCTCCGAAAGAGTCCCTTATATTGGGGCACTCTCTTGCATAGTGACTGAACTTGTTACAAGCATAACATCTTCCTTTTCTTCCTTTGGGACCCACTCTTCCATGATTTTGATTTCTCAGACCAACATTGTTCCTCTTCTTTGCACAAGCGGTGAAGGTAGTAGGGTCACTTCCATTCCCATTAGAGGGATGGTCTCTCTCCATCATCCTTATCTCCTCTTGAGTGCATCTCGTCAAGAATTCATCAAAATAAAGAATTATATTATTATTGAGAATAATAGTATTGAATACATACCATGCCTGGGGAAGTCCTCCAAGAGCTATGAGAGTGATTTCTCAGTCAACTATGGCTTCTCCAACAGCTAAGAGATCCTTCTTGATTTCGGTGATCCTCATGAAATGTTATTGGATGGATTTTCCCTTGCCCATCTTGATCTCCTTCAACTTGTTCTTTAAAAATATAATTTTATTAGCATTGATAGCCCTAAACATGCTAACAAAATTATCATACATCTCCTTAGATGTGCCCAGCTCGGAGATATAAGAAACCAAGTGCTTATGAATAGAATCCCTGATGATTTTCTTTGCGTTGAATTCCCCTTTCTTGTACTTTTTCTTAGTGGCAACTGATGCATTTGATGGAGGCTCATTGATGTTTCCCTGTAGATAATCCATAACATCTTGTTCTTTTAATGTCAGATCTGAGAACATTTTCCAAGCATGATAATAAGACTTATCAAGTCAACTTGTCATCAAATTTGAAATATGATGAGAAGGCCATTGATCCTGGTCCTTGTATTTTAAACTTTAGTGATTGCTCTTTTCACTCTTTCTTGGGATTTGTCTTCACCTTAGCTCTAATACCATGTTAATTTTAGTTAACCATGGTATATTCAATGCTTAGACTAGTTTACTTCAATATTATTATTAGCCTAATTCAAATTCACTCAATCTTTTTATTGGCCTTACATCAACCTGGTGACTCATTCCAATCCATCATCAAGATTGGCTATGCATTGGGTGCATGAAGGATTTTATTATTGGTCATTGCCTCACCATTGTTTCCAATTTGAAATTATTAGACATAACTAAGTTTCTAATGCAAGGAATAGTCATATTAATATGTATGTTTTAATTATTCATCTGTGGTTTGTGAACTTCTTCTCGGTACTTGTGAAGCTTATTGTCTTGATGCAACCCATGATTCCTAAAATAAAACTCACTAGCCCCAATAAACAATTTCTCGTACCAGTAAAACTGAGAAATTTGTTTGCATTACTTTTGTTTTTTTGAAGAGAAAAACTTGACCTCCCATCTTCTTTGAAGGGCCACTCTTTCACAACAATTTCATGTTGAACATGTTACGTAGTCTTCTGGCATGGTTGAAACCATGGTTTTGAAGCTATGTTACTAGAAAAGAGAGATGGGAAAAAAATGAGAAATAGCAACTATAGGACAAAAGTAGTTTGGAGGTTTCACAATCAAGAAATGAAAAGTGAAAAAATAACAAAAATATGAAAAACAAAAATTTAGTTTCAATTTTCAATATAATTTCAATTGGATTTATGGTCTAATTTAATTAAAAGACTAAATAATTTTAAGTAATTAAAAGACTAAATAATTTGAGTACAGTTCATCTCATACTGATGCTTAGAAAATTGACCATTAATTATATTTGTCTCCTACTAATTATTATTTCTCATGCTTTCAGCAAATTATTGTTTGTGTGTGGAAATTTCAAAAGATTATATATATACTAACCTAAAGTTATTTTGATGACCCAAGTTAAGTTTAGAGGTAAGAACCTCATCAGACTTGATTCCAGATCATGGTGTTGGACACATCCCATCCTAGACATAGAGAGTACGATGATCTCTGATGCATCCATTAGTCTTGCTATTGGTTTCTATCCACATTTCCCACCTCATTGGAAAAATGAGAGGTACTTCCCATGAGTTCGAAACTCCATGGGTAGGATGCATGCCAGGCATAGATAAAATATAGGTTCAACCATCTCAACATCATGATGGTGGGGCAGAATCACAACAAGGTTTGGAAAGCCTAGCTCCATGTGTTCTTATATCTCCAAGAAGCTATTCCCAATCCCCCTAGAGCTCCTAGAGCTCATTGTCCAACTCAAGCAGGACCCTCACAATAGGTTATGTCCATGATTCCAAGCTTCTTAGGGAAGGTTAAGAATTTGACCTTCCCGAGGGGATTTTTGAGAGTATCTGTGACCTTCTTATCAGTCCCAATGTGATCAAGCCTTACAACACCTCACTATACCATATCCCGGATAAAGTGGTACCTAATATCAATATGCTTGGATAAATTGCGATGAATCTAACTCTAGTTATCACAAAGGATAACAGTGGTATCTATAACATGTCCAAACAACTCACTGAAGAACTTTCTCAACCAAACAACTTCACAACAGGACATACTCGTTGCAATGTATTCGACCTCAGCGGTGCTCAAAGAAACCGATTTATGCTTCATGCTCATCGAAGATATCGAAGCAGAACCTAAGGTGAAGCAACATCCATATGTGCTCTTATGATCCACGACACTACCAACCCAATCGGCATCAGTATATCCATGTAGTCTCAAACTCCCGGCAGTGTATCTCAGCCCATGGTTGATTGCGCCCTGAATATATCTCAATATATTCTTGGCACCAATCTAGAGAATGTGATGAGGCTCAACCATATGTTGACTCAAGGTGTTCACTACAAAACGTACATCTGGATGGGAGTTCACTAAGAACATCAAGGCCCCTACGAGTTGTCGATACTCGGTGGGATTTCCCAGCTCGTGCCCAACAACGCTTCCACACAACTTCTTAAAGTTGAGTTCCATCGGTTTCAACACAGAGTTATTTTCCACCATTACAAATATTTCTAGCAGCTTCAAAATATATTTTCCTTGAGACAGAAAAATCTCACCTGGATTTTTCCAGATCTCCAAGTCTAGGAAATAGTGCATCAGTCCTAGGTCCTTCATTTTGAACTTAGAAGCTAGCCCCCTCTTACATTGATGAATGAGAGGGTCAACACCTATCAATAAGATATCTTCCACATATAGAACCAGAATGAAAGGTTTTTCTTTATTAACCTTAAAATAAAGGTTTGGATTAGCATCACTTTGAGTGAAGCCCAAGTTCATAAAGTAGCTATAGATCTTTTCATACCAAGCCCTGGGGGCTTGCTTCAATCCATAGAGGTATTTCTTCAACCTGCATATATATGAGGCTCTATCTTGGACTTCAAACCCCAAAGGTTTCTCCACATAAACCTCTTCCTTGATTCAACCATGTAGAAAGGAAATCCTTGCATCCATATGATGGAGACTTCATCCTTGTGTTGCAACAAGGGAGATGATAGATTAGATGGTGGTATAACGGGTGACAGGTGTGAATATATCATCATAATGTATGCCTTCCTTTTGAGAGAAGCCTTGGGAAACAAATATTGCCTTGTAATTTTTAGCACTTCCATCGGTTCTATGCTTGATGTTGAAGAGGCATTTCGAGGTGACAACAAATTTGTCCTCCAGTCTCAGGACCACTTCCCAAACATCATTCTTCATGATAGATTCATATTATTTGTGCATATCATTCTTCCAAACTTGACGCTTTACGACTTCTTCAAATGACCCAACCTTAGATTATACAATTATACTCATGGCTGCTAGGTACTCTTGGTACCTATTCGGCTTCTTACTTTCATAGAATGTCCCCCTTGGGTCAATATGTCTCTTTGCATCTTTGAGAGTGTCCCTAAGCCATAAGGGTCTCCTTTTAAGGGAAGGAGGTGGATCAATAATATCCATTGGTCCTTCAACATCGAGCATAGGTTCATCCTTCGGTTCTTCCTGCCTTCTAACTTCTTCTTCTTCTTCTTCTTTCTATTCCTTTGATGTTAAATTTGGAAAACTAGGTCCAAACTCCATGTTATGATGCTCAGATTAAGAGGCTAATGTTTTTGTTGGATTCCTCTTTTGGAGAGGAGTAAAATCCATATATAATATATCTTAATCTGATGGCAAAACATTTATTTTGAATTTATTATTCATAATAAATTATATGTGCAGGTCGGCCTTAAGGTTTCACACCCCCAGCAGATGTGTCACACACCCCAATGATGGATACAAATATAGGCAAAGTTGGAGAGCATTTCACCACAACTAAACACACATCTTCTTCTCTTATCTGATTTAGCACGAGCTCCTTGGAGGACAAGTTTAGTCCACACGTGTGAAAGAAGGAGGACGAATCTGTACGGCTGAGCTGAAGGACGAATTTTTGCAGCTAGGGTTTTTCTGGAAGTTTGACCAGCGTTGACTTTGGTCAACGCATGGTTCGAAAGGGCTGAAAATTGTTGGGAATTTCGATTTTGGAAGGCCGTACTGTTTGGCATAGAAATCGAGGTCAAAGGGTTGACCAAACTGCTGCTACGTTGACTTTTAGCTTGCTGCCCTGCATTGACTTTTCTGGATAGCGTTGACTTTTTTGGAGTTGACTTGGGTTGACTCGGTTGCTGATTGGAGGACTGTTGTGACACATTTTGGGCTGGCTGACCAAGGAGACTTTGCTGGTTGAAGCATCTTGTTGACCGCCGTAACGCACCACCACATTTTTCTGTTTCTGGTTTGTCTTCTATAAGATCCACTTATATGTTCTATCAGCATTTTACTTAACTATTTATGTGATTGCTGTAAGAAAAGTAAAGTTGCTTCAAGCATAGAACATCTACAAAAATTTACATGGTATCAGAGATGAGGTGAAGACAAGCCCTATCTTTAGCAATTACCATCGGAAGAAATGGGTTCCACAAGTTTTGAATTCAAGGAGAATGACACGCTGACTGGAAGGGATGACTTCCATGTCTGGAAGATGATATTAGATCTCAAATTGGAAGACCATGATCTCTTGGATCATGTGCTGGGTAAGATTCAAGAACCTCCATCCAATGCTACCGCTGCTGTTAGAAACAAGTATAAAAAGGGAGAGATCAAAGAAAAACTGATGATCAGGGAATCCATACATAAGAGTCTGGTTGCCTATATATCTGAACTAGGCACATCCAAGGAGATGTATGATAAATTCATCGTTATGTTCAAAGTAAACAATGTGAACCAAGTGCTATTCCTCAAGAATAAGTTGAAGAATATGAAGAAGGGCCGAGATGAGTCTGTTCAAACCTACTTTTTGAAATTGACTGAAACAAGGAACAATCTGCTGGCTATTGGGGAGACAATAGCTGATTGTGAGATGGTTATCACCGCACTTGGAGGACTCCCATATGAATGACAAGTATTCATGCCATTTCCTAGTAATAATACCATTCCTAACTTTGATGAGCTTCTGTCTAGATGCATGCAAGAAGAAACAAGGATGAAGGAATTCGATAATGACAGAAATGCTGCCTATGGTGCTCATTCTCGAAAGAAGAACTCTGGTGGTTCTAAGGACAAAGGAAGAACAAGGACTCAAGAAAATAAGGGTAAGTGTTTCACTTGCCATAGGCCTGGTCACTATGCTAGAGAATGCCCCTTCAAGAAGGATTCTCCCGATAGTGATGATAACAACAACAACCGAATGAATGGGAATCGAAGAAACGACAAATCCAAAGGAAAGAGGAAGGCTCACTTTGGTGGAAACAATCAACCTTCTAAAAGGTCTAGGAACACCAGGTATGAGGAGTCTAATACTGTTGATAAAAGAAATGAGTATATTCTTGTATCTGCTCTCTCTGCTACATCTCCGCCCGACACTATGGATGTTTGGCTAATCGATAGTGGTGCCTCAAGACACATCACTGGATTCAAGGAAGCACTCTCTGACATGATTGAAAGGGATACTAATCTAGAAATTATCCTTGGAGATAATGCCACATACCCCGTGAAAGGGACAGGGACTGTGACCCTCCACTTGTCTCAAGGACAAGTCCTACATTTACAAGATGTACTCTATGTACAAAAATTGAAGAAGAACCTTGTGTCTGTATCAGCCATGGAAGACACAGTATTCAATGTAACATTCTCTGATGGAAAGGTGCTCATGTGGAAGAAGAGCTTCAAGGAAGCTATCTCGATTGGTTTTAGAGTTGGCACACTCTACCAGGTTGGAGGGAGTCCGCTGGGAGCAATGACATGTGATACTATCCGACAAACCGAACTATGGCACCGAAGATTTGGACACCTTCATTAGAAGGCCCTTCCCGAAGCAAGGAAGGTGGTGACAAGGATGCCTGACTTTGGAAATAACCATGAAGGTGTGTGTAAGGGCTGTGCCGAAGGAAAACATACAAGGGGACCTTTTCCCTCAAGTGTCACAAAGACATCTGATATTTTGCAATTGGTCCATTTTGATCTATCTGGTATGTTGCCCGTGACATCCCTGGGGGGATGTTCTTACGACATGACATTCACTGATGACTTCTCTCACAAAACCTGGATATATTTCTTGAAGAAGAAGGATGAGGCTTTCATGTGGTTCCGTACCTTCAAAGCCTTGCTGGAAAATATGACCGGAAAGAAGATTAAGATTTTGAGGACCGACAATGGCACTAAATATGGGTCAAATGAGTTCAAAGACTTTTGCAGAGAAGCTGGCATTAAGAGGGAGACTACCACTGCATATACTCTTGAGCAGAATGGTGTTGCTGAATGCAAGAATAGGACTATTGTGGAAGCTTCCCGTGCCATGCTATGTGACCAGGGTCTACCGAAGTTTCTGTGGGGAGAAGCTGCAAATACTGCTGTGTATATTCAAAACCGATGCCCTCATTCTGCTCTGGACTCCAAAACTCCCGAAGAGGTTTTCTCTGGTAAGAAACCTGATGTCTCACATTTTAGAATTTTTGGATGTCCTGTTTACTTTCATGTGCCGAAAGAAAAGAGAAGTAAGCTGGATGCTTCTGGGAAGAAAGGAATGTTTGTGGGCTACAGTGAGACTTCTAAGGCCTATAGAGTCTATGTACCTGGTCAAAGGGAAGTAGAGATATGCCATGATGTCACTTTTGATGAAGATGCTTCCCTAAAGAAAGTAGTAGATCTTCCAAGATCTGAAGAAAATCATGAAGAAAGGCCTGGAAATCAAGAAGAACCGCAGGATGAGACAATGCCTGATATTGAAGGACCAATGGACCCTATTGATCCATCTCCTTCACTGGGAAAGAGACCATCATGGCTCGGGGACACCCTCGAAGATGCTGAGGGTCATGCTGCCCCAAGGGGGACATTCCGAGAAAGCAAGAAGCCGTGTAGATACCAAGGGTATCTAGCTGCCATGAGTACTATTGTACAATCTGAACCTGAATCTTTTGAGGAAGCCGTAAAGCATCAAGTCTGGAAGGATTCTATGCACGAAGAATATGAGTCCATAATGAAGAATGATGTCTGGGATGTGGTCCCGAGATCGAAGGACAAATCTGTTGTCACCGCAAAATGGCTCTACAAGGTCAAACATGGATCTGATGGGAGTGCTGAAAAGTTCAAGGCAAGATTTGTTGCCCGTGGCTTCTCTCAAAAGGAAGGAATAGACTATGATGACATATTTGCACCTGTGGCACGATATACCACCATCCGATCAATCATAGCCCTTGCTGCTACGCAAGGATGGAGTCTTCATCAAATGGATGTCAAGACCACTTTTCTGCATGGTGCAATAAAGGAAGAGGTGTATGTAGAACAACCTCTGGGATTTGAAGTTCAGGATCGAGACACTCATGTCTGCAGGTTGAAGAAAGCCCTCTATGGGTTAAAGCAAGCACCCCGAGCTTGGTACGAGAGGATGGATAGTTACTTGATGAAGCTGGGCTTCACTCGAAGTAATGCTGATCCGAACCTTTACTTCAAGGTTGTACAGGGGAAGCCTCTCATTCTAGTGATGTATGTGGATGACCTCTTCCTGACAGGTGCTGACCCTCTCATTCATCAATGTAAGAGGGAGCTCGCTGCTGAGTTCGAGATGAAGGACCTAGGACTGATGCACTACTTCCTAGGCCTGGAGGTCTGGGAGAGACCTGGAGAGATTTTCCTTTCTCAAGGAAAATACATTGTGAAGCTTCTGGAAAGATTTGGGATGGTGGACTGTAAGTCCGTGTCGACACCAATGGAACTCAACTTTAAGAAGTTGGTTGGGCAGGGCTGACTCTTGAAGCTATCTTGTGTCCTCTTGTTCTTGACCTTGATAAATATGGCGGAGCTTTGATGTTCTTAGTGAACACCCGTCCGGACATATGTTTTGCGGTGAACACTTTGAGTCAACAGATGGTTGAGCCTCATCATTTTCACTGGGTTGGTGCCAAGAATCTTTTGAGATATCTTCGGGGCACGATAAACCATGGGCTGAGATACACTGCCGGGAGTGTGATACTCCGTGGATATACTGATGCCGATTGGGCTGGAAGTGTGGTGGATCGTAAGAGCACATCGGGATGCTGCTTCAATCTTGGTTCTGCTTCGATCTCATGGATGAGCAGGAAGCAGAAGTCGGTGGCTTTGAGCACCGCGGAGGCCGAATACATTGCTGCAAGTATGGCATGTTGTGAAGCAGTTTGGTTGTCGCTCTTTAGTGAGCTGTTTGGACATGTGCTAGATACCACTGTGATACTCTGTGATAACCAGAGTGGGATTCGTATGACTGAGAATCCTGTGTTCCACGACCGATCCAAGCATATTGATATCGGGTACCACTTTATCCGGGATATGGTACAGCGAGGCGCCGTAAGGCTCGATCATATAGGAACTGATGAGCAGGTCGCGGATATTCTCACTAAGCCCCTGGGGAAGGTCAAGTTCCTAACCTTCCGTGAGAGTCTTGGTGTCGTGGAAAGACCATATGATGTGGGTCCTGTTGGACGATGAGCTCTGGGAGCTGCAGGAAGGACTGGGGTCTTCTGGGGCCTGGCCTCCCATTTCTAATACACCCCACCCTTTTAGCGATTATTGGTGGTTGCCTCTCAGCTTATACGCGCGCATGCATCCTACCCATTGAGTTCAGGGCTCATGGGAAGTACCTCTCATTTGGCCAATGAGGTGGGAAAAGCTAGAGACTATTAGCAAATACTGATGGATGCATCAGAGATTTCCGTACTCTCTATCTAGGATGGCACGGTCCAACCGCTTGATCTGGGATCAAGTTTAGTGAGGTCTGGGACCTCTGCCTGACTGTGGGTCAGATGAACCAACTTCGGGTTGGTTGGAGACTCTTTGTGAGTCTGATAGAGGTTTCGAACCTCTGGGCTGATTATGTCAGTCAGGGGATGATGTCTTTGTGACTGACCCACTTCTGTTCTAAAATAAAGAGGCCAGCAAAGCAAGTTACGTCGGGATGACACATGATGTTTGATTGCACTGATGGATGGAGCTCTCCCTAGTTGAGAGGGAGTGTTAAATTTGGACAACTAGGTCCAAAATCCATGTTATGATGCTCAGATTAAGAGGTTAATGTTTTTGTTGGATTCCTCTTTCGGAGAGGTGTAAAATCCATATATAATATATCTTAATCCGATGAGCAGAACATTTATTTTGAATTTATTATTCATAATAAATTATATGTGCAGGTCGTCCTTAAGGTTTCACACCCCCAGCAGATGTGTCACACACCCTGTTGTAACTCCTAGAGACAGTATAGAGTTGTTATAGACCAGTGCCTAGGACATCTTATGAGGTGTAAAGAGCGGGATATTTAAGACAGCGTTTCATCCCTTAACATGACAGAGCTCTTACACTACTTCCTTTGAAACAGAGAATAAACTAAAATGGAACCAGAACTTCGGACAATTTGAAGTATTTGGAATAACACTGAACAAATGAAATGCTAATATTCAGATACTACTGCATCAGACAATTTTAAGACAGGTCAACATAATCAGGGCCAGATTCACGATATATGGCAGAGAAGGTATATGTAAATGATTGCGGAGATGTATAGCAAGAAGGAGATATCGGCTGTCAAATAGATGATACTAAGAAGAACTTCATGGCATACAATGGGCTTAAATATCTAAGAATCCATACATACCAAGAACTCCCGTCAATAACATTTCAATACAACCAACATAGTAGAAATACGAGTGAAATGCAAGTGGAACAATATATTACTCCTGAGCCATTTAAAGTATCAAGCCGCTACTGATATAAGTATCAACACGATAAATTCATATCAAAAGACGAAAGACACTCGCATTCCAGGATGTAATACAAGAGACATGAGCATAGATGAAACGAACAATAGAGAAACACACACTACCATACAACCATGTCCAGAATCCTTATCACGATGAAGCTTCTTATTATTGAGACCCGACGGGCTCTTCCGGGCAGTATCTGAATTTTTCACAAAGCATACACACAGGAAATTCTTACACAATCAATTTTTCTGAAGAAGTGGAACCTTGTTTTCTTCTTTTTCCTGTATTATATAGGATCTCTTCTGCCTTTCAGCGAGAAGATATTTTCTGAAAATATCTCTCTCGCGTGAAAAAAATTGTTAACAGTCATTGTCAAAACCACAAAATGGCATGATGGGGAAAACAACCCTTCCATCATGCGTAACAGGCCCCGGGCCAAACTTAAAACCAAAACGTAGGCCAATGTCTGATGTAAAATTAAAAATGCAAGAGTGGGAGGAAAAACCACCCACTCGGAAATTTAAACAAAACATAGCTGAATGAAAGTAAAGGCCGTTTAGGCCGTGTCATGAATAAAACATGAGGTGTCATGAATGCTGTTGGGCCGAGGCTGTAGTAGACGCTGGAGGAGGTACATCGGTGGAAGGACTAGCATGCTGAGTCAGGAACTGTGTCAACCTCTGCTGGCTATCTGGATTCGGTTCTGACATCTCTGAGAGTCTCTCTACCCTGGTAAATGCCTCGCCGAAGGTGTGGATGTCTGCATGGGTGCGGAGCCGATACCTGATCATATGGAGGAGACTAAACTCCTTCTGGAGGACTGTGATGATGGTAGTAGCCTTAAGCTGAGTTCCTTTGCCCATCTGAAGATCTGACCGATCCCTTTCTGCCTCTAGAAGTGCTGTGTATTGATCGGGGTGCATGAGTACGGCAGGGGCGTTTGGTTCCCAACATGAAGGGAGGCCAGCAGTGATGATTTCTTTCCACACCTTGTTGAACTGTTCCACAATGTCTGCGACCTGTTGGAGAGCCTTCGAAGCTGCCAATCGAGCCTCCTCTTTCTCTATAATTTTCCGACATTCATTGATTTCCATAAACCGGCTGGGAATGCCATGTTTTACCACGTCATTTGCTCTCAGTGTATAGAGAAAAGAAATATAAATTCCGGCATGTCGAGCCCTATTTGGCAGATCATCCCCGGCCTCCTGCAACCTTCTATTAAGATATGGAAGGGTAGACTTGAGTTCACCTATCATTGTCAAAAACTCCCACTGCTCAGTCACTGCCATGATTATATCTGACCAGATCAAGCTCCTGGCCTCACGCAGGGTGAGGTTTCCCTTCGCTTTACTCTTCAATTCGGCAATAATCTGTTGCTGCTCAGTTGAGGTCTTTTTTCCTTCCTCCACTTCTCTTTGTAGCCCATCAATTACTCTGGCCTTTTCAGCCAGGGCGCCCTCCAACTCTACCACCTTTTTCTTGGCTGTTGTTGTCTGCTTCCCCAACACTTCTATCTCAGCCATAGCTATGGATAGTTGTGCTGTTGCTGAACCTGTCCCACTTGATGTTTCGGCTGCATGACAACTGTGCGTATCCCAGCGGGTCTGCAGCTCAGTAGCTCTGCTCTCCAGTTCTTCAATTCTTTTGACCATTTTTTCTTTCTCCTCTCTCTCTCTGGAAAGCCTGGAAATCAGCTCGTTTTTCTCCTCCTCCACCTGCACCAGTTCATCGGTCTGTACCGGATGTGAAGCTGGTATGCTAGCCCGTTTCTTAGCCGCTGAAATGTCCTTCTCCAACTTGGCTATTAATGCAGCTTGCATTCCCTTCCCTCCTTCGTCCGAATTTTTAATCTTCTCTTTAAGGGCGCGCACCTGATGTGCGTTGGCACGACAAGCACTCTGTTCTGTGGAATAAGAGTTGCTCAGGTTGTCGTATTTCTGCTCTGTCTTCCTTAGGGCAAGGGTGATCTGCGAAAGCTTATCTTTCATCATGTCGCAGATTGTCTGGAACAGGTCATTCAGGTCCTGTACCGGAACCTTCTTCATGTCGACAACCAATTCAAGCACCTTGTAGCTAGAAACGTCTGAGTTCGGGTCTAGGATAGCCTCGGTCATAGAAAGTACCAGGTTTTCGGTGTCTGCATTAACCGAGGCAGAGATTCTGGTGTGATATTTCTCCACGAAACCTCCTAGTTAGGCCCTGTATTTGTCTCGGACGGTTTTATTGGTCAGCTCCCTTTCTTTTGTCTTGGAAGGAGGAGGCTCGATGATGGCCTGAGTGACTTCAGTGTAGTCAGAGGAGGCGACGCTATCTCTTAGAACCACTATCCCTGCCTTGCCTTTATCAAACTCTCTGAATTTCGTGAAGGGCTCCAGAATTATCCCTTCCCCGATGACCTCAGCTTCACTAGTGGCCACCTTTTGCCTCTTGGGTGGTGGTGCTCCGGAAGTACCAGCTTCCTGCTCATTGCCCCCTTTGTTCACTTCTTCTTCTCCTGTAGCAGATGAGTCCGTCTCCATCTGCGAAAACATAGGCCAGACCTCAAGATTAGCCCTCCACTCCAGAAATGGCCTGGATTCATGAACGTAGGGCGCATACCTGTTTCTCTTTCTTTTATTTGAGATAATTTCCTGTGGGTCATAAGCCCAAATCTCCCCTAATTTCAGGTCCATGTTCTGCAACATTTTTTCAACAATCGGGAGGGCATATCTAGAATTTACAACAAAGGGGCCAATATTATCGGGAAGCTTCAGGATGTAGCCTTTCTTAGCGGGGACGAAATGAAGCTGGTCAGCCTTGAGGGCTTGCCGGATGTACTCAAGGGCGTAGACTCGTCGGATAGGAAAAGCTGGGAGCTGGTAGGGGGCTACTTCGGCTCCATAGACGCGGATTTCAGTATACTCCTCTGATAGGAACCAATCGTCGGTACACTGGTACTTCCCAGCCTGTAACCAGCGCTTCATCTCTGGGAAAACCCTAGGGGAAGGTGCGTCGTGGATGATGGTGTAAGCAATGGACATGAAGGTATTCACGAAACTGATGTAACCCTCTCCCCTAGGCAATTGACGAACGGAGAAATTCCAGTCGAAGACTGGCCTGGGCTGAAAATTTTCAGAATACATCCTGTCCAGCCCCAAATGATTAAACTTGTCCGCATGCTGGAACAGGAAGAGGTAGAAAACCAACGAACAAAAACGAAACTTTCGGGCCTTGGCTAGCTCCCGAAATTGGGTCCGTATGGTAAAAGACAGGAAACCTGGAATATCCAGTGTAACCCCATTCTGAATCATAAGCCACAAGAATCGAATGCATACCCAAGAAATGTCTTCAGGGGTCCCTACTCCCAGGAGGCCGGCAATGAGGGACAGGACTGGTCGGACCTCTTCATTAAACAGACTCAATGGGAAAGGCTCCAACGGAGGTAGGTCCGTCGCCTGATCAACGGTTATGGCAGCTATGAAGGCACGGCGGGCTTCCCTCGACAGTTTATTAAACTGTGCGAGCAAGGTTTCATCTTTGAAACTGAAGTAGGCATCGCTGGAAGGGAAACGGAGAGCCTGCCTTATAATATCGGGAGAAAGGGAGAAAATTATGTTACCCTGAGGGGAAATGAAAGCATCCCGACGTGAATCGTAGGAGTCTCTAAGCCAGACAATGAAATCGACACAAGAGTGAACTTGGGGGGTGATGTGGTGATAAAAGCCGGACGCGACGACTCGAAAACGATCAGCACTTTTACAGTGACGGCCAAACAGCAGGGGCTTGACATTTCGTATGTCGAAAGGGTATTTTGGGTCACAGATACCCGCCTGTAAATCACAAAGGGGTTCAAAACCAGGGGGGTTCCTAGACTCGTGGAGCTGGGGAGTTTCAGGTTCGTTCTTCTTGGGCGTTCCTCTCCCCATGGCAGTTATTCAACAAATCGGAAAAGAGAGAAAGGGAAAAACAATGAAAAAACGGAAAATGGATTACCTGAGCAGAGGGTGACAATGCTTGGGAAAGCGACGAGGGGAACCGTGACACTGACTTGGACAAACCCGGCGTTCTTCCCTAATTGGTATTCGCCGTAGAAAACTACCTGAAATGATTTACCAGAGAGAAATACGGGAGTTTTTACCATTCGGGAGGACTGTTTAGGTTAAAAGGTGAAAATGTAAGAGAACAGAGGGCAAGTGTCGTAAGGACACTGACACTGAGACACGTGGCGCGTGGGGATTGGGTAAATCAGGGTGTAGGTGAGCGCCTCGTGTCGGGTTTAAAAGTTGGTACGGGCCTTAGTACCAGCTGTCCTAATAGACTTACCTTACCGTTATTCCATATGCGCTATCCAATCTTTATCATGTAGGACTTCCCCTTTGCCGGACCTGCACTTATCTTCCTCACCTGCGCGGGCCCACCTTAACTCCGCCACGAGACAGCGTCCCGCGGCCTATCCTCGTCATTCTATCTCTGCCGTGAAGTCTTACCCGGCCACGTGTCGGAAGTCCGCGGGGGTAAGGGCCTCGTCCCTTCCCCACGGCTTGACCCCCTCGGACTTACTTCGTGTGCTGTCATGTATAATCTGAGGCCTTTTCCAAGGTATGAGTTGACATGTAACGCCACGTCTCCATTACCTTTGTGTTAGATGTTCACTATTGTTCCGCCTCTCATCACTTAGTGCTATTTATCCATTGGTTTCAATATATGTGTGTTTCACCACCTTTTCTCTTTTCGGCCAGATTTGATTTAACACTTGCCACTTGATATAAAACTTTAATGTGACATGTTCGTCCTTTAGGTACTTCCGTGGCTATTGCTAAGAATTGAACAACATTGGCTCCACCTGGGGACGGCACGTTTGTCCTCGAACGTGTCGAGAACTACGCAGACCGCCTGTAGATCTTCTTTGAACAACACTTTTCAGTTTCTAGAGCTCTGCCCTGTACAGATCTTCATGACATATGCATAATCTATGATAAGCAAACGAAAAACAGCAACTAATATACAATATAATACAGTCAGGCTTTTTCAGCCTTCCTCAGAATTGGAAATATGGTTTGAGGAATTTCCCGTTCATAGGGGCTTCCAACAGATCCCCCTGTAAATTCTCTAGCTTAAACGTATTGTTTCCTCCCTGCTCTGCAATCTTGAAGGGACCGAACCAAAGGGGGTCAAATTTACCATGTTTGCCCTTTTCAGCTCTGCGTACATCCCACCTGAGCACTAAATCCCCCATCTGCAGCTTCCTATCTTTTGTGTGCTGGTCAAACAATTCTTTCATCCTCTCCTGATAGTCCACCAGCTTCTGGTTCACCTGAATACGCGTTTCTTCCAGTTCAATCAATTGGTTGATTCTTCTGGTCATGCCATCTGCTTCTTCCTGAGTCTCCTGCATGAAACGAGCCATAGGTAGAGCCAACTGTATGGGGAATACAGCTGCTCGTCCGTATACTAGTTCATAAGGCGACTTCCCTGTTTCCCTTTTACTGGTTATCCTGTTTTCCCATAGAGCAAACTTCAGTGGAGAGTCCCAATTTCTCTGGTTCTCATTTATTGTCTTCTTCAGTGCTCTGACTAGCGTTTTGTTTGATGACTCGGCAAGACCATTGCCCTGGGGGTAGTAAGCTGTGGAGTGACCCAGAGTGATGTTGTACTGTTGACAGAAATTCACCATCTTAGCAGATTTGAAATCTTGATCATTGTCTGTGACTATTCTGGCAGGACATCCAAACCTGGAGATGATGTTCTCTTCTAGGAATTTTATGACCACTGTGTCTGTGGCATTTCGTGCAGGGATGGCCTCCACCCACTTCGTGAAGTAATCTGTAGCAGTCAAAATCCATTTGTGCTGCCCACTGGAGGGTGGGTGGATCTCACCTATGAAGTCAATACCCCATTGCTTGAAAGGTTCATCAACATGCACCGGAATCAGGGGTAGGGCTGCTAGCTTCTGTTTTTCAGCAAACTTTTGGCATTTGTCACATGCTCTGACCCAAGTGAAGACATCTCCAAATAGTTTAGGCCAGTAGAAACCAGCCTTCAAAATTTTCTGAGCTGTGCTCCTCCAGCTATAATGCCCTCCACATATCCCCTCATGGAATTCGGTTATGATATTCCCTACCTCCCCTTCGATGAGACATAACAGCAGTATGCCTGAAGGATCTCTCCAATATAATTGACCATTAGCTACGGCATACTTCTGAGATTTAAGCCTCAAGGCTCTGTATTTGGACTTGTCACAGCTGGGTGGGCAGCTGAGCGTCAGGAGGTATTCAACAATTTCTTTGTACCAGAGACTAGTGAGGTACTTCATCTGTATTTTTTGAGTAGCCATTTCAACCTCTTGTCTCCCTGTCTGTTCCTCAGATGCTTCACCTGCGATCATGGACAAGTGGATGCCTAGAGCTTGGTGGTTCGATTCTGATAAAATCTTCGCTAGCCCCTGTCCTTTAATTAACTTGGTGGGTCTTATGTCCAGGTCATATTCTTGTATCTTCGCAATCCACCTTCCCCTTCTGCCTTCACTGTCTCCCTGCACGAGGATGTCCTTAACTGCTGCTGTGGGTACAAAAGCAATCACATGAGATTGTAAAATGTACATGCGAAATGCCTTTAAGGACTTTACCAGGGCATAAGCTTGCTTCTCAAGTATGTTGTATTTTAGCTCTGCATCATGAAGGACTTGACTAAAGAAAGCAATGGGTTGCTCATACCCATCTCCATTCTTCTGTAGGAGGACCCCTGCCACCGTGTGAGGTGATGCAAAAGAGAAAATAATGAAGGGCTCAGTGAAGTCGGGCTTTGCCAACACGGGAGCCTCAGCAAATGCAGTTTTGATCCTGGAAAAGGCCTGCCTTGAATCCGGTGCCCATTTTACCTCATTGTCCTTCTTTAACATATCTGTGATGTGTCTGACTATTTCGGCATAGTTGGGAATGAATCTTCTGAGGAAATTGATCCGTCCTAGGAACACCTGGACTTCTTTCTTGTTTCTGGGGAGGGATATACCGTTTATAGCTTCTACCCTTTTAGGATCGATCTTGACCCCATCTTTAGTTACTATATGTCGTAGGAGTTTACCCTCCTCTAATGCAAAGAAAGATTTTTGAGGGTTAAGAGAGAGTCCATACCTCCTGCATTTCTCAAAGGTCTTCTGCAAGTGCTGAACATGCTCGACATCATCCTTTGAAAAGACTGTTATATCATCTAGGTACACCACCAGAAACTTATCCTGTTCT
Organism: Pinus albicaulis; assembly: GCA_034641835.2. NCBI lineage: Eukaryota > Viridiplantae > Streptophyta > Pinopsida > Pinales > Pinaceae > Pinus > Pinus albicaulis. The sequence goes on along the minus strand of CM076580.1, from coordinate 1,266,458,955 downwards.
CCAACAAAGGTTATGTCCATCGCTCTCTGAAACGTAGCCCCTGCATTGATCAGTCCGAATGGCATCCTGGCATACATAAATGTTCCCCAGGGCGTGGTGAAAGCTGTCTTATTCTGGTCCTCCGGGAATACAGCCACTTGATTATAGCCCGAGAACCCATCCATCATGGACATTCTAGAGGCCCCCACCACCTTTTGCAGAATATGATCCATCTTTGGTAGTGGATAGTTGTCTTTTAGAGATGCCCTGTTCAGGTTTCTGAAATCCACACACAACCTGATTTCACCGTTCTTCTTGCGTACCGGGACTAAATTGGCCACCCATTCAGAATACCTTAGTGGCACTATAATTTTAGCCTTCAGTAACTTTTTTATTTCTTGCTCGATCGAGGGTAGCAACAGGGGATTAATCTGCCGGAGCTTTTGCTTGTGGGGTTTTGCATCTGTCTTCAATGGAATTTTATGCTGCATCACACGGACATCAAAGGTTTTCAAATCTTGATATGACCAGGAAAAGACGTCTTTGTAGGTTTGAAACAGCTTTTGGTACGACTATCTGTATTCATCTGGGACTTTCTTTGACAACTTCACAATCTTTGGATCTTCTTTCGTGCCCAGATTGAGATCTTCAACCTGGTCCTCAGTCACCATTTTGTTTGGCTGTAACGGGACATCATCTTTATTGAACAGTCTCTCCAAAGGTACCATCCCTCGGGGAATTACATTTCCCTTTAACTACAGGAATCTGTGACCAGCCATCTTCTCTTCTAGCTTGTCCCCTGGAATGTCTCCGAATTCTTCTTCTTCACAGTTGTCAATCTCTAGATTGGAAAATTCCCCCACAGTCTCTAAAAACCTCTTCACCTGCTCCTCATCTTCGAAAACCTGCCAGTGCTTGACATTATCAGGAATGGAAGGCCGGTATCTTACCTCAATTTCGTATCTCAGAAGCGGGTTCTGGGGTGGGCGGAACGTACTAGCAGCCACGGCCAAGGAGTCTGCCATTCTGTTCTGTTCTCTGGGCATAAACTGAATGTTAAATGCCAGAAAGGAATTTTCCACCAGATCCCAAACTTCGTTTCTGTAGGCCTTTAGCCTCGGATGCTTCGCTTGACACTGATTTCTCACTTGCCTCACCACCAACTCTGAGTCTCCCATCACCTTCAGACTCTGTATCTTCATGATTCTTGCTGTTTGCAACCCCAGTATGAGTGCCTCATACTCAGCCACATTATTCGTGGCCTCATATTCTAATTTGAAGGAGAGGGGGACCCATTGGCCCATAGGTGAAATAAGTAACACTCCAGCCCCGTTTCCATCTCTGGAATTTGCTCCATCAAAGTGGAGAGTCCAAATGTCAGATTCCTGGTCCTGCCCTGATAGCTCAGTCTTTATCTGGCAAAATGAAGGTTCATGAGCATATTCCTGATCTTCCTCCAACATTAGACAGGAAAAATCTCCATCTCTACTGTAAACTGGGGAGTTCACTGAATCTCCTGCTTTTGTGACTGTCTTGACAAACCTAGTCTCTCGGTACAATCTCCTTTCTTGACCACCAAAGACAGGGATGGTGGTGTACGACAGATCCAGCTTGATTGACCCTCCAATTCTAGTCCCCCAGGACCTAGACAACAGCATGCCGAAGCGGGCTGGGATGTCAGCCACTACGATATCCATTACCACACTCTTGGCAGGAATCTGAGCCAAGGTGACTGCTAGGTCCTTGATCATGCCCAAGCACTTCACTCTTTTGGAGTCAAAGGAGTAAAGATCTTTATAGGGGCGGGTGATTTGGAGACCCAATTGTTCCATGACAGACAGGGGCATCAAATTGTGGGACGCTCCTGAATCTAACATACAGTTATGCAATAGTAGATCGTGGATTACTAGAGATACATAGAAAGGGGGGGTGGAAGGATCTAGTTCCTCGACATGGGGGCCGAACACTACCATGGGCCTTTCTTCTTGTAAGTTTAGACTGTCCGGAATGTGTGGGACTTCAGGAGCTGAAATGAAAGAGGAGACTTGTGACTGATAGGCAGGCTGCTTCAACAATTCAGACAGAGGGACAGGTATTTTAACTTTTTCAAGTTCCTTTTGTAAACTGAAGGCAGACGAGGGCTTTTCTATTTGGACTTCCTTTTCTTTGGACTCTTTGTTTGGGACGGTAGACTTAACTTCTTTAACAGGAGTTTTATTTACAGGAGACACGGCTACTTGAGAGGAGGAAGGCATATGACTATCATCTTGCATAGGTTGGTAAAGGGGCTTCTTACCTCTGTCAGGAGATTCTTGGGTATTAGCCTCTTTCTGTGCAGGTGCTGACCTCTGGGGTGCATCTTCCTCTTCGTCTTGAGTGCGGGTCCTTTTCCTGGAGGACCTGAGGTCATATTTCCTGTTGAACTGAGCTTGCATGAAATCAACAAACTGTTTGCAGTAGTCATCGATTTATGGCTCTTCGGCATCCTCATTATCCTTCGCTTCTGAGTGAGGTTGCAATGCATCCTCCTCACTTCCTTGGACAGGGCACTCTATGTCATCGCTGTCTGAGAAAACAGGGCATGTTTCATCTTGCTCATAAGAGGAGTCTTCAGGGGAAGCCTCCATTCGTCCTTCCAAGTACAAAGGGTGCGGTACTTGGTCTTGTGGCTCCTTCTGCCCCCTCTGCAGTATCTGCAAGGGAGGTTTCCTATATTGAGGGTTGAACCCTCTGTTTGGAGCATTCTGAAAGTTCTTTGGTGGAGAACTTTTAGCTTCCATCTCTAGCTTGACCAACTTGCTAGAGAGGTTCTTGATCATTTTATTCATCTCTTCGATCTTATCACTTGCTGAGTCTCTGTCCTGACTTGAAGTGGACACTTCTTCCTTGCTTTTTCTTCTTGTATCATGTTCTTGCTTTACTTTGGTATTACCAGTCGAGACAAAGTTTGCTTCTATTTCCAATGCATCAGTCTGTGCATCATCAAGAGTGGCTGGCTTTCTCTCCCTTAGTGAGAAACCAAACTCGGAATCAAATGCTGCCACAAAAACGACCTTGGCAGCGGTCTGATGGGGCTTCATCTCAGCTGGGAGGCTGTAATACAATTTGTTAAATCTTCTGATGAATTCTGATACCCCTTCATTGTGTTTCTTTTTAAGGGTGTTGAACTCGGTTAAGGTATCCCCATGATCTTTCCTATCTCCCCATTTTTTCACGAAAGCTTCTTCCATAGCCTCCCAGGTGTTGATGGAATTAGCTGCAAGAGACTTAAACCACTTTCTAGCCTCTCCATCAAGGGACTGCACGAACAATCTCAGAACCACATCCAAATGTTCCACATTAAAGTTCTCTACGAAAGAGCAGAAGATTTCAACATGCTTGTGAGCATCAACACTGTTCTCCCCATTGAATCTGGGTAGAATCTTCAAATAGTCCTGTGGCATATCATTTAAAACTGCAGGCAGCTGTAAAGGGGCATACCTGTTTTGTAAAAATCCAGGTACATTCGCCATCGGGGGAGGCGGAGGTAGAATGAGAGCTTGAGAAGTGTGAGGTGGAGGAGGTGGTGGGAGTTGAGTATGAATAATGATGGGAATGTAGTGGACAGCAGCTTGAGGACTTGATGAGAAGGTAGGGCTGTCGACAACAGACACTTCAGTGACCTCTTTGACCTCTTCAACTTCAGGGGTAGGGTGAAAAGAATAATGTGGGGTATAACTAGACTCAGCTTCGTCTTTGATACGGGTACCTTCTCGGTAAGGGCTATCAGAGTAATAACCAGTATCTCTTATAATGGGGTTAGAGCTTTGTATTTGGGCGACCTGAGAAGAGGAGGGCTGAAGATATGGAAAGTTTTCAAGGGAAAACTCAGGAATATCGGTATGAACTGGTGGTCTTTCTCTCCAGCCTCTTCTATGAAGGATTCGCTCTGGGTCAGACACAGAAGGTGTCCTTGACTGAGATGTATCTGACCTTAGGTGTGGCTTACGGGGAGCCAGGACTGCAACTATGTTTATCTGAAATATGAATGTGGAGTCGCCAAGGTGAGGTATGCACAACTCACAACTCTTCGTGCTCACCTAACTGAAGAGTGGACAGGATTTGTCGAGGCCCAGGGACTTAAATTTCTTCAACTTCGGTCCCCGGCAACGGCGCCAAAAAGATGTTGTAACTCCTAGAGACAGTCTAGAGTTGTTATAGACCAGTGCCTAGGACATCTTATGAGGTGTAAAGAGCGGGATATTTAAGACAGCGTTTCATCCCTTAACATGACAGAGCTCTTACACTACTTCCTTTGAAACAGGGAATAAACTAAAATGGAACCAGAACTTCGGACAGTTTGAAGTATTTGGAATAACACTGAACAAATGAAATGCTAATATTCAGATACTACTGCATCAGACAATTTTAAGACAGGTCACCATAATCAGGGCCAGATTCACGATATATGGCAGAGAAGGTATATGTAAACGATTGCGGAGATGTATAGCAGGAAGGAGATATCGGCTGTCAAATAGATGATATTAAGAAGAACTTCATGGCATACATTGGGCTTAAATATCTAAGAATCCATACATACCAATAACTCCCGTCAATAACATTTCAATACAACCAACATAGTAGAAATACGAGTGAAATGCAAGTGGAACAATATATTACTCCTGAGCCATTTAAAGTATCAAGCCGCTACTGATATAAGTATCAACACGATAAGTTCATATCAAAAGACGAAAGACACTCGCATTCCAGGATGTAATACAAGAGACATGAGCACATAGATGAAACGAACGATAGAGGAACACACACTACTATCAACCACATGAGAATCCTTACTAAGATGGGAAACTTCTTGTGTGGAGACAGACTCTTGAGACGATATACGAGCTTTCCTAGCCACACACAGGAAATTCTTACACAATCAATTTTTCTGAAGAAGTGGAACCTTGTTTTCTTCTTTTTCCTGTATTATATAGGATGTCTTCTGCCTTTCAGCGAGAAGATATTTTCTGAGAATATCTCTCTCGCGTGAACAAAATTGTTAACAGTCATTGTCAAAACCACAAAATGGTATGATGGGGAAAACAGCCCTTCCCATCATGCGTAACAGGCCCCGGGCCAAACTTAAAACAAAAACGTAGGCCAATGTCTGATGTAAAAGTAAAAATTGCAAGAGTGGGGGGAAAAACCACCCACTCGGAAATTTAAACAAAACATAACTGAATGAAAGTAAAAGGTCGTTTTAGGCCGTGTCATAATAAAACATGAGGTGTCATGAATGCTGTTGGGCCGAGGCTGTAGTAGACGCTGGAGGAGGTACATCGGTGGAAGGACTAGCATGCTGAGTCAGGAACTGTGTCAACCTCTGCTGGCTATCTGGATTTGGTTCTGACATCTCTGAGAGTCTCTCTACCCTGGTAAATGCCTCGTCGAAGGTGTGGATGTCTGCATGGGTGGGGACGATGAATCCTCCTGGAAGGAGACTAGTGTCGGGGCGCGGGACGGTGACGCGCGCCTTAAGCTGGTTCGCGCCCATGCGAAGGTCGCGTGAGTCCCCGCCGCCTACGAAGTCTTTGTGGCCAGTGGGGGTGTTGTGAGTATGGCAGGAGCGTTTGGTTCCCAACATGAAGGGAGACCGGCAGTGATGATTTCGTCCCACACCTTGTTGAAATGTTCCACAATGTCCGCGACCTGTTGGAGAGCTTTCGAAGCTGCCAATCGAGCCTCCTCTTTCTCTATAATTTTCTGACATTCATTGATTTCCATAAACCGGCTGGGAATGCCATGTTTTACCACATCATTTGCTCTCAGTGTATAGAGAAAAGAAATATAAATTCCGGCCTGTCGAGCTCTATTTGGCAGATTATCCCCGGCCTCCTGCAACCTTCTATTAAGATATGGAAGGGTGGACTTGAGTTCACCTATCATTGTCAAAAACTCCAACTGCTCAGTCACTGCCATGATTATATCTGACCAGATCAAGCTCCTGGCCTCATGCAGGGTGAGGTTTCCCTTCGCTTTACTCTTCAATTCGGTAATAATCTGTTGCTGCTCAGTTGAGGTCTTTTTTCCTTCCTCCACTTCTCTTTGTAGCCCATCAGTACTACGGCAGCACCTGGACGGGTACCTCCAACCTCTACCTTTAGCAGGCTGTTGTTGTATGCAAAAAGCTTTGACACTTCTGTCTCGGCCACCATTTGTGGATAGTTGTCTTTGTTCTTGTTCCCCAATCCGCCAAAATTTTGCCACATGACAACGTGGGCATCCGGCAAGTCTGTGACCTCGGTAGCTGCTCTCTAGTTCTTCAATTCTTTTGACCATTTTTTCTTTCTCCTCTCTCTCTCTGGAAAGCCTGGCAATCAGCTCGTTTTTCTCCTCCTCCACGTGCACCAGTTCATCGGTCTGTACCGGATGTGAAGCTGGTATGCCAAACCGTTTCTTAGCCGCTGAAATGTCCTTCTCCAACTTGGCTATTAATGCAGCTTGCATTCCCTTCCCTCCTTCGTCTGAATTTTTAATCTGCTCTTTAAGGACGCGCACCTGATGTGCGTTGGCACGACAAGCACTCTGTTCTGAGGAATAAGATTTGCTCAGGTTGTCGTATTTCTGCTCTGTCTTCCTTAGGGCAAGGGTGATCTGCGAAAGCTTATCTTTCATCATGTCGCAGATTGTCTGGAACAGGTCATTCAGGTCCTGTACCGGAACCTTCTTCATGTCGACAACCAATTCAAGCACCTTGTAGCTAGGAACGTCTGAATTCGGGTCCAGGATAGCCTCGGTCATAGAAAGTACCAGGTCTTCAGTGTCTGCATTAACCGAGGCAGAGATTCTGGTGTGATATTTCTCCACGAAACCTCCTAGTTCGGCCCTGTATTTGTCTCGGACGGTTTTATTGGTCAGCTCCCTTTCTTTTGTCTTGGAAGGAGGAGGCTCGATGATGGCCTGAGTGACTTCAGTGTAATCATAGGAGGCGACGCTATCTCTTAGAACCACTATCCCTGCCTTGCCTTTATCAAATTCTCCGAATTTCGTGAAGGGCTCCAGAATTATCCCTTCCCCGATGACCTCAGCTTCACTAGTGGCCACCTTTTGCCTCTTGGGTGGTGGTGCTCCGGAAGTACCAGCTTCCTGCTCATTGCCCCCTTTGTTCACTTCTTCTTCTCCTGTAGCAGACGAGTCCGACTCCATCTGCGAAAACATAGGCCAGACCTCAAGATTAGCCCTCCACTCCAGAAATGGCCTGGATTCATGAACGTAGGGCGCAGACCTATTTCTCTTTCTTTTATTTGAGATAATTTCCCGTGGGTCATAAGCCCAACTCTCCCCTAATTTCAGGTCCATGTTCTGCAACATTTTTTCAACAATCGGGAGGGCATATCTAGAATTTACAACAAAGGGGCCAATATTGTCGGGAAGCTTCAGGATGTAGCCTTTCTTAGCAGGGACGAAATGAAGCTAGTCAGCCTTGAGGGCTTGCCGGATGTACTCAAGGGCGTAGACTCGTCGGACAGGAAAAGCTGGGAGCTGGTAGGGGGCTACCTCGGCTCCATAGACACGGATTTCAGTATACTCTTCTGATAGGAACCAATCGCCGGTACACTGGTACTTCCCAGCCTGTAGCCAGCGCTTCATCTCTGGGAAAACCCTAGGGGAAGGCACGTCGTGAATGATGGTATAGGCAATGGACATGAAGGTATTCACGAAATTGACATAACCTTCTCCCCTGGGGAGTTGACGAACAGAGCAATTCCAGTCGAAAACTGGCCTGGGCTGGGAATTTTCGGAATACATCCTGTCCAGCCCCAAATGATTAAACTTGTCCGCATGCTGGAACAGGAAGAGGTAGAACACCAACGAACAAAAACGAAACTTTCGGGCCTTGGCTAGCTCCCGAAATTGGGTCCGGATGGTAAAAGACAGGAAACCTGGGATATCCAGTGTAACTCCATTCTGTATCATAAGCCACAAAAATCGAACGCATACTGAAGAAATGTCTTCAGGGGTCCCTACTCCCAGGAGGCCGGCAATGAGGGACAGAACTGGTCGGACTTCTTCATTAAACAGACTCAATGGGAAAGGCTCCAACGGAGGTAGGGCCGTCGCCTGATCAACGGTTATGGCAGCTATGAAGGCACAGCGGGCTTCCCTCGACAGTTTATTAAACTGTGCGAGCAAGGTTTCATCTTTGAAACTGAAGTAGGCATCGCTGGAAGGGAAACGGAGAGCCTGCCTTATAATATCGGGAGAAAGGAAGAAAATTATGTTACCCTGAGGGGAAATGAAAGCATCCCGATGTGAATCGTAGGAGTCTCTAAGCCAGACAATGAAATCGACGCAAGAGTGAACTTGGGGGGTGATGTGGTGATAAAAGCCGGACGCGACGACTCGAAAACGATCAGCACTTTTACAGTGACGGCCAAACAGCAGGGGCTTGACATTTCGTATGTCGAAAGGGTATTTCGGGTCGCAGATACCCGCTTGTAAGTCACAAAGGGGTTCAAAACCAGGGGGGTTCCTAGACTCGTGGAGCTGGGGAGTTTCAGGTTCGTTCTTCTTGGGCGTTCCTCTCCCCATGACAGTTATTCAACAATTCGGAAAAGAGAGAAAGGGAAAAACAATGAAAAAACGGAAAATGGATTACCTGAGCAGAGGGTGACAATGCTTGGGAAAGCGACGAGGGGAACCGTGACAGTGACTTGGACAAACCCGACGTTCTTCCCTACTTGGTATTCGCCGTAGAAAACTACCTGAAATGATTTACCAGAGAGAAATACGGGAGTTTTTACCATTCGGGAGGACTGTTTAGGTTAAAAGGTGAAAATGTAAGAGAACAGAGGGCAAGTGTCGTAAGGACACTGACACTGAGACACGTGGCGCGTGGGGATTGGGTAAATCAGGGTGTAGGTGAGCGCCTCGTGTCGGGTTAAAAGCTGGTACGGGCCTTAGTACCAGCTGCCCTAATAGACTTACCTTACCGTTATTCCATATGCGCTATCCAATTTTTAACATGTAGGACTTCCCCTTTGCCGGACCAACACTTATCTTCCTCACCTGCGCGGGCCCACCTTAACTCCGCCACGAGACAGCGTCCCGCGGCCTATCCTCGTCATTCTATCTCTGCCGTGAAGTCTTACCCGGCCACGTGTCGGAAGTCCGCGGGGGTAAGGGCCTCGTCCCTTCCCCACGGCTTGACCCTCTCGGACTTACTTCGTGTGCTGTCATGTATAACCCGAGGCCTTTTCCAAGGTATGAGTTGACATGTAACGCCACATCTCCATTACCTTTGTGTTAGATGTTCACTATTGTTCCGCCTCTCATCACTTAGTGCTATTTATCCATTGGTTTCAATATATGTGCGTTTCACCACCTTTTCTCTTTTCGGCCAGATTTGATTTAACACTTGCCACTTGATATAAAACTTTAATGTGACCTGTTCGTCCTTTAGGTACTTCCGTGGCTATTGCTAAGAATTGAACAACACACCCCAATGATGGATATAAATACAGGCAAAGTTGGAGAGCATTTCACCACAACTCAACATACATCTTCTTCTCTCATCTGATTTAGCACGAGCTCCTTGGAGGACGAGTTCAGTCCACACGTGTGAAAGAAGGAGGACAAATCTGTACGCCTGAGTTGAAAGACGAATTTCTGCAGCTAGGGTTTTGCTGGAAGTTTGACCAGCGTTGACTTTGGTCAACACATGGTCCGAAAGGGTTGAAAATTGTTGGGAAGTTTGATTTTGGAAGGCCGTATTGTTTGGCATAGAAATCGAGGTCAAAGGGTTGACCAAACTGCTGCTGCATTGACTTTTAGCTTGCTGCCCTGCATTGACTTTTCTGTACATCGTTGATTTTTTTGGAGTTGACTTGGGTTGACTCGGTTGCTGATTAGAGGACTGTTGTGACACATTTTGGGTTGGCTGACCAAGGAGACTTTGCTGGTTGAATCATCCTGTTGACCGCCATAACGCACCACCACATTTTTTTGTTTCTGGTTTTTCTTCTATAAGATCCACTTATATGTTCTATCAGCATTTTACTTAACTATTTATGTGATTGTTGTAAGAAAAGTAAAGTTTCTTCAAGCATAGAAAATATACAAAAATTTACATTTGAACTAGGAAGATTTCTTACTTTCTTGAGGGAAAAATCTTCATTGAAGATGACATCGCGACATATCTCCACTTCTCTTTGACCAGGCATATAGATTTTATATTCCTTCGAGGTTTCACTGCAGCCCACAAATATTTCCTTCTTCCGAGAAGCATCCAGCTTGCTTCTCTTTTATTTCGGTATGTGAAAATAAACAAGACTTCCAAAAAATATAAGGGGGGAGACATTAGGCTTCTTACTAGAGAAGACTTCTTCAGGAGTTTTGGAGTCCAAAGCAGAATGCGGGTATCTATTTTGAACATACACAGTAGTGTTCGCAGCTTCTCCCCATAGAAACTTCGGAAGACCTTGGTCATATACCATGGCACGAGCAGCTTCCACAATGGTTCTATTATTTCTTTCAGCAACACCATTTTTCTCAGGAGTATACATAGTTGTGGTCTCCCTCTTAATGCCAGATTCCCTACAAAAGTCATTGAATTCATTTGAATCATACTCGGTCCCATTAACAGTCCTCAATTTTTTTATTTTTTTCCCCGTTTGATTTTCAACCAAGGCCTTGAAGGTAAAAAATCGTTTGAATGCTTCATCCTTCTTCTTCAAGAAATATATCCAATTATTGTGGAAAAATTCATCTATAAAAGTCATGTAATATGAACATCCTCCCAATTATGTTACAGGCAACATACCAGATAGATCAAAATGTATCAATTGCAAGATATCAAATGTCTTTGTGATGCTTGAGGGAAAGGTCCCCTTATATGATTCCCTTCGGCACAACCCTGACATACACTGTCATGATCATCTTTGAACTCAGGCATCCCCATCACCACCTTACTTTCTTCGAGAAGGGCTTTGTAATGAAGGTGTGTAAACCTCTGGTGCCATATCTCGGTTTGAAGAGTGGTATCACATAACATGGCCCCCAATGGACTTCCTCCAACATGATAGAGTGTATCGACTCTAAAACCAATAGTAAGAGATTATTTGAAGTTATTATTCCAAATGTGTAGCTTTCCATCAATGAATTCCACCTTGAATCCTTTGTCTTCCATTGGAAAAATGGACACAAGGTTCTTTTTTAAATCAAGTACGTATAACACATCTTGTAAGCAAAGGACTTGAAATTGAGATAGATGAAGGGTCATAGTCCTTGTCCCTCTCACAGGATAGGTGGCATTGCCTCCAATGATAATTTATAAATTAGTATCCTTCTCAATTAGATCATAGAGGGCTTCTTTATATCTAGTGAGGTGCCTTGAAGCACTAATATCAATTAAGCAGACATCCAGGGTGTTAGGAGGAGATTCAATAGAGAGGGAAGATACATGAATATATTCGTTTTTCTTATTATCAACAACATTGGACTCATCATACCTGGAATTTCTTGACCTCTTGAAAGGTTGGCCATTTCCACTTCGATCAGAGGGAGCCTTCCTCTTTCCTTTGAACTTGTTGATTCTTTGATTTCCATTCCGCCTTAATTTGTTGTTGTCATCATCCCTGGGAGAGTCCCTTCTATTGGGGCACTCTCTTACATAGTAACCAAGCTTGTTACAAGTGTAACATCTTCCCTTTATTCCTTTGGGCCCCGCTCTTCCATGGCTTTGATTTCTTGGACCACCATGGTTCTTTTTCTTTGTATGAGTGGTAAAGGCAGTAGGGTCTCCTCCATTACCATTTGAAGGATGGTCTCTTTCCATCATTCTTGTCTCCTCTTGAGTGCATATTTTCAAGAATTCATCAAAATCAGGAATCACATTATTATTTAGAATAATATTGTTGAATACATACCATTCCCAAGGAAGTCCTCTAAGAGAAATGAGGACAAGCTATTGATAAGCTACCTCTTCTCCTATGGCAAGGAAATCATTCCTGATTTATGCAAGCCTCATAAAGTATGATTGGATGGATTCATATTTTCCCTTCTTGATATTCTTCGACTTGTTCTTGAAGAAAATAAATTGATTAGAATTGCTAGCCCTGAACATGCTAACAACTTATCATACATCTCTTTAGATGTGCCTAGCTCGGGGATATATGGCAACCAAGTGCTTATGTATAGAATCCTTGATAATCATATTCTCCTTGACTTCCCCTCTTCAATATTTTTTATTTGTGGCTGCCAGTGCATTTGATGGAGGCTCATCAATCTTCCCTTGCACATAATCTGTGACATCTTGATCTTCTAATACCAAATCCAAAGACATCTTCCAAGCATGATAATCAGAGTTATCAGTCAACTTATTCATTAGTCTTGAAACCCTTGTAGGTTGAGGAGGCCATTGTTCCTTCATAATACTTATTATTCGGTGGTTTCTTTTTACACTATCTTGGGCTTTGTCTTCACCTCAGCTCTGATACCATGTTAAATTTGGATAACCATGGTATGTTCTATGCTTAAAAAAAAAATTAATTCAATATTATTTAAGGCACAATTCAGATTTATCAATCACATAAAATTGAAAGTAAAATGCTGATAGAACATAATAATAGATCAACAGAATACAAGACAAATAATATATCATAATTTATAATTCTTCTTGTCCAGCAAATAGAGAGATAAATGTTTGTTGCAACAGTCAACATGATGCCCTAGCTAGCAAAGTCTTGAGTTGGCCAAAATAACTTCTCCAACAACCAAATCAACCTTTCTCCAAGTGTCACACACACCCCTCAAAGATAAATAAAAAAATTCAATGCAAGGCAACAAAAAATGGTCAACGTATAAGTCAACACTATAGTCAAAGCCGTAGTAAACAGACATCAGCCAAAGTCAACGCTTCTCCTCAATTTTTTGCCCTCAATTGTGGCCTCAAGAAATCAAAATTTATGTCCAAGAAATAGGGTCAAACTCTGAGAATTTATCCACGGTCAATGTTGTTCAACGCTTCAGGAAAACCCTAAAAATAGTCTGCAATTTTTAGCAGCTTCAAATTCGCACGTGTGAGGGATGGAAGCCTCTCCTAGTTTGTACAAACCAATCAGATCACAAGTAGAGTGTGTGATGATATGATGATGAAATGAGCGTCATCTCTCTCATAATTATATCCATCAATGAGGGTGTGGGACACATCTGTTGGGGCTTGTGAGCCCTTTTACAAATCTGGCTGACCTTGTCAATTTGCACATGTGTGGAAAATAAAATCAAAATATAGATTCTGCTCATCCAAACAAGAATTTTTTTAGATCAATCTTTCACCTCTCTGAAAGAGGAATCCAAAAAAAATATAATCATCGTCATATGAGCAGTGCAACATGGAATTTGGACCTAGTTTCCCAAAATTAACATGGACCCTAACTCTAAATATACCATGATGGAGTATGGTAGAACGAACTAAATTCCACTGGGAAAATGTATGTATTACTACCACATGCATCACCTAATTTTCAACATAATCTATTTATGAAAATTATGTCAAATGAGAAATATGATGGCTAAGTAAAATGAAAATTAGGTAGCAAGCCTTGTGGTGCCTTCAGACAACAATATCTTGATCTCAATGACAACATAGGTATATCATTAGGGACAAATTTTTTTTCAACCAACCATGTAAGTAGAAAATCTTCACAAAATGCAGGCATGCAAAGATTTATTTTAGTTCTAAGGAATAACCTAGTTAAAGCTATTGGTATATGACTTGGACTCTTGCATGTAGTTATATGGGATTCAGCCTATCCACATTAAAGTTGCATGCTATGGTTATCTTTGAGATTTTGTTCCTAGAGACAAAATAAGTTATAACTTTTAGAAGGGTTCTCATGCCAACAATGGATTGTTTACTTGTGTTTTATTCCAATTGACACCTTAAAAAGCACTTGTTTAAGTACTTTAGGTTTCCAAGTGATTTTTTATGGTCTATTACATCTATGTTATGTATCCTAGTGTGTTAACCGATGTTCATTAAGATACATTCCATAGGTTATGATGTCTATAATGCCGTGAGAAAAAAAAGATCTGTTAAACCAACTTTAACGTTAGCAATTTACTTCCAAGGGTACACCATATGTACATGTACATTTTTATAAGTAATGCTATATAACTAAGCTTACCAGAATTGAATAGAATGTAAAATTTGGATGCAACCTCTCTTATAGAGCTAAGGTATCAAATAAAGGAAACAACCCAACTTCCTTTGTTAGCAGGATAGTCAACTCTATGACGGGAAATGAGGGATGCAAATTTAAGCATGAGCCTTTGAAAATGCTTATTCAATTTTATTTTCTGCAAAATCACTATTAAAGCAATCATAAGAAACAATGTTTTAGGTCAAGTCCATAAATAAACATAAAATAAAAGGTAATAACTAGCAAGATTCTAGGGTTAAACTATTTGTTGCTTCAAAATTTAAATTACACAAATTTATTTAAATTTTAAGCTCATGAGCATGCTTCTGAAAATCAAATCAATTGACTCATGTACATTATTTGTGACATAGTTTACGATGGTCAACACACAGTAAAGAAATACAATTTTATTCGCAGGATCAAATAAGTGGAGAGTGCAAAGGATGCCAAATTTTTTTCAATTTTAATGTTTATGGTTCCTACTGAAGTCTACAACAAGATCATGAATTCTTATGTGACTGGTTACCCCTCTTCTAGGGGGGTACCTATAGTGATATTTTTCAATTTCATGGTTATTTTTGTGAGTAAAACAGTCTGGATACATGGTTACAACATTAGGCCAAAAAATTTCCTTACATTTTTCTCCATTGATAATCGGCACACTCTTGTCTAGAATCTCGACTTCCACCTTAAACTCCATTTCATCTTTGATACTCCAAATTTTTAATCTTTTGACAGAAAATCACAAATAATATAATTCCCATCAGCATAATTTACTTGAAAAGTTGGATCCAAAACTTCACAATCAAATAATGTTATAGAGATCCCAGAGAGATGCTAAAAGTAAAAGATGAGAAATCATTAAACCAACTCTGACATATCAGTTCCCAAAGCCCCGAAAAAGAACTTTCCTCGACTATTCAAATGGTAAATTCATGCTGCTATAGTTCATAATGCTTCTAACATAGAAGTAGAAATTATACTTTGTCTCCAATATCTATTTTGAAAAAAGTGTACTAAGGTTATGGAAAACAAATATGGCCCAGTCTGTAAAGTTGTATTGAATGGTAATAAAAGAGTAGATGATCGCACATTTTAAGTTCTTGACAACTTGGATCATATCAATAAGTGTATATATAGTCTCAACCAACCTCAATCTATCAATGTGCTAAAAGAAAAAATAGATGTTAATTAACATGATGATATACAAATCTAGCTAATCAGGATATGTTAGAAGCTTTATGTCTATTTCCATTTGTTCTATTCATCATACCAGTATTCTTGAGAGAATCCAGTGAAAGGCATGCAACATTGGTTATCTATGTATATATCTGTGTGTTTTATTATCATGGAGTGTTAAAAGGGAAATCCTTCAAAGGCAATAAAATACATATTCAAAAACATCAATGTAGATTATACAGAAAAATTATATATGATAGTTTCAATGTAATCATGCCACTTTCATAAACCATATTTTATGTTGGATTTTCTCTCATTTTTTCCCAATTCTAGTAACTATAAAATAACGACATCATCCATGCAGTAACCTTGTTAACACAACTTAGAATTATGTTATGTTTTGATTGGCCAACAATTAGTATTATGGTAAACCCTAATCCTGTGACTTCCAACTAAAAAATAATTGCTATACCCCATGTTGCCTAAGTGGAATAATAAGTTGGGGCAAAGACTCATGAAATAGGAAAAATCAAAGACCTGTTATAGATAATAAGAAGTTGAGAGAGTTCCTAACAGAGTTCACATCTTATATGTTACATTGCAACAATGTTACACTTAATTGTAATATGCATAGTACTTTAGCAATGCATATTTTAATAAAATAATTTCCTAAAAGGTCATCTACTATGAGCCAGTAAGCATAACCCATCTATCTCCCCCTTTTCTTCCAGATCCACAAATCCCTTTCTAGGTCATGAAAATGGCATCAAGCTTTTTTTCAAACAAAACTAAGCATTTATTCCGTCTCTCATAAGTTCAAAACCTTGTATGCTTGAAAAAGTTGCTGCAAACATGCAAATATACAAAAACCTTAAACTTTATGATGACCTTAAATGAAAATAATCAAGTTGAATTCCATAATATAAAAAACTAACTCAACAACCCTAACAAAAATACCATGACATGTAGGACTTCAATGGTAGGAGTCATGGAAACGAGCACTAGTACCATGACCTCTAAACTTCTTGGGCTTGCAACACCTTGGATCAGCCACCAACAAAGTCCTGTGATACCTAACGAGGATATTTTTATATCGTTCTTCGACTGCTCGTCCACATATTTCTGGTAGAAGGAAACTAGGTCCTTCCTAATGCTTTTCCTGATGGCGTAAATCTGCAAGTGTTCCCCCCTTTCACTTTGATTCTCATTTCCACGCTAGCACAATGATCTACATAATGCAATAGATCTACAAGTGTGCCCTCCTTTCACTTTGATTCTCATATCCACGCCAATGAAGATGTGAAGTCCCAATAGAAAAACGGGCTTGAATACCTTGTAATGGAGAATACCATGTTCTTATAACAGAGCGATTTGTGTACTTGGAAGGGAATTTCCAATATGAAACATTCACAATATTCCTTTCTATTGTTTACAGAGAAAAATACCATGAAATCCTTAGGGCTCGGGTTCTTTCTTAACCTTAGGGATCGTATACAATGGGGCTCATATATGATGGGTCGAAAATGGCGTAAGAACCTCGCTTCTGCTGCCATATAAACCCTCCATTAGTTCCTCATAGAGAATGAAGGAAAGGATACAATCCCCCTTACAAGGGAATGATTGGGGAAAAAGAGAAAAAATACTTCTCTACTTTTTTTTTGGTGCCAGAGAAATGCTTTTAATAAAATGTCTTCCACCAAGTTTTTTTTAAAGACAATTGTATTTCACTTAGTTTACTACATTTTTTCTTATGAAGACTTAAAAAATGTCTTACATTACCCTTTAGTGTAGTCATGCACCTTTCAAGACCTTTTCAAGCTAGGAAAGGCACATCCACAAATCCCAAGATGATATAAGACTAACCTGAGCCAAAGCATAAGGCAATGTATAGTACAATATTGCACCCCTTTATTTGTAGAACATAGTTCTTTATACTACAACCAAAGGCTGCACATTTGAAAGTTATTGACTCATAAGAATATAACTACTCCATACAAATCTCCAATTATGATAAAGAGATCATTGCTCATGTCCCTGATATATAATAATATAGTCATTAGTATCTAAGAAGAGTCTATATCATAAAAAATGATAACATCACACATTTTGATGATCTGTCTATCCTAACAAAATATTTTGGGCAGTGAGTTGTCATACAAGAGATTTTCAACAACATACATCTTTGTGTTGACTTTCCAAAAGATAGTTTCAAAGAGAAAAGAACAGGTAGGTGTGAAGAAGTATATAACAACATTATAAATGAGACTTTGTAAGTAAGTCCACCACTACTTTCACATATAGGACGTGAATTATCTAAATAATGATTATGAGTATTGGGTAGTGAAGTATAGATCTTGATTTGAGCTCTTTAACGAAGGTTCTATTCCGCCTTCATGTCCAAGAAAAAGAATGAAATATTAAAATGTGACTTTGAAGTGGATACCTTAGTATCTTGTAGGCTTGTTATAATGTTAGCAAAAGGATTCTAGTGCCAAAAAATTAGCAACTTTAATGCCTACTTGTGGAGGGAATAGTTTTTGTAGTACTCTACAAAGTCTATCCCTAGACGATGTTAGGAAACAATAGAACTAACTTCCAACTACCATGTAACTAGGTTGTATTTTTATTTGATCTTTGATACCCCTTGAATAGCCTGCAGTTTGCATGGTGAAAGTAAGAAAATTAACTCACATTTAGACACTAAATTGAGAGTACTATGTTAAAACCATTCATTTTCTAGCTACAAGACTTTGCAAAATGGCTACCTCAAAATATTCAACAATATTGTGAGAATTATGGCCCAGTGGCCTAAAGTGAATGAATTTCCTCATATTTTCATCAACAATAATTGAACCCATTATAGTAAGTCAAAAATTACCACTCTAAAATAAAAAATATAAGTTATCATATACTCTAGACATTGCTTTATCTAATAAAAAATTTCAAAGATGTCAATGTTTGGTTGATGAATGGTACATATAACCATCCTTATAACATTTATTGTAATACAAACAATTTAAATAACAATTGCATCTACTATGGCATGTGGGCTCATCCATGTAAATTTTAGAAGGATTTGCAACAAGCTCATAAACTATTGTTAGCCTTTTTCTTTGTTATATTGAAAATCAAGTCACATTACACAAGCCTAATAGTGCATCCCTTAAATTGTTTAATTCTACAAGTTCCATGACTTCATCAACAAAGGCCTGCAAATTGGAATCTCTTCCAAGTCAGCAACATGACAATTTGGAACCATGTCATAAGAGAAATTGATTAGTTTTGTAGACTTACAACTTTGATTTCTTTGTCAAAATACTTCAAAAGACAGAGAACTTCCAAATATAACAACAATTCCTAGATAGTGACATGTGGAGAATGTATGTCATTCTACTCACATTCATAAAAAATTTGAGCAAAGGTTTCCTGCTTTTTGGGAAATCCATACATCTGGATATCACCCTCAATATATCCTCCAACCTTCCTTCTAGCTAAGACATCCATGAGATTTATCTTCCCTGCACCACTAACCGCCATAAATGTTGTAAGAACACCAAGTATGAATGCACCTGTAACAGAGAAATTGAGCTCGATATTTAGCCAATCCTTGTTCCCTCATTTCCTGTAGATTAATCCAAAATTAGTCAGACAAATCCATCAAGTACGTGAATACAAAAAAATAGGCAATAGATTGATCACATAATATATTAGTCTCAAGGCTCAAGTTCCATACAAGGGCATGACAACAAAGTAGTTGACATTTTCAAAATAAATGGCTAGTGAATGTAATGGAAAAATCATTCCTCACTTTGGAGAAACTCATGTTGCATCCTCCAAATCCAACTCATTATTGTCTGCTAGATAAGTTGATTAGACACTCATTTGTCTGATTTGAATTTTGGCTGCATAACCATTGAAAAAATAAATAGAATTGAAAATCATGGAATCATTTAAAATTTAGTTCCTTTACAGTTCAATATGTTTAACAAAATTTGAGAAAGAGGTGGTTAGCAATTTTCTTACCAGAAATATAGGCATTTGCAGAAGACAGAGAACACGAGAAAGATCATCTCCTTAACCTTGATGGTCTTCTATTGAGCCCTTAATCTAAAGCTGTTGGGTTTGTATTTCTTCATAAGCTTATTCAAAAATGATAACTTGAGGTTTCTGAAGAGCTACACAAAAACAAATCCTATATAATTTCATATTGGAAATGATTTGATAAAATAGAAAAATAATAAAGAATGGAAGGTATGTGTTTATTTAAGAAACTCACGATTTAGATATGCAAGAGCAAAGTTAAAAAAACAAAAAACATTGAAGAGAAATGAAAATTACAACAAAGCACCAACTCTTATCTAATAACAATATCCTTGTATAAAGATGTTACGACACTTCAACATAGTAAGGCCCAAATTCGTGGTGATTCTTGCATTCTTAAGACCAACATGGTTCCATGAAACTAGTCAATGTGATGCATGGTTTCATAAAACCTCTTCATAATTAAGAATATGTTGGTTTTATAGAATTTCACAGAGTCCTTAGTGGATTAAAAAAATGCAAATATTACAATCTTCCATCTAGGAGCAAGAATCTCATTCATGGCGATCACATTCTTTGTATATATCAAAGGTTAGCACTAGTAGCCACATATCCACCAATTTGGGGCACTATCTACATTTGAAATCCATCAATCCTGAGAACTCTTCATCATCCAAGGGAAGAACAAGCATATATAAGGTGTATGTTTGGCTTGATGAAGGTTCTTCGAGAGATGTATTTCACTATGAGGATCCATTCAGGCATGTTTTACATCTAATTGGAGGAATGGTTACATGTATTACATTCTCTTTTGTCATGTTATTGATGGATATCCTTGTTCTTAGGTTAAAATTAGGGCCCAAGACCATATCGATGAAGGATGTAAGAAAAAAGGTAGCTTTACAGGATGAACTTCCAACTTGAGATCATGCCATGTAGCACTAAGTTACACATGGGTTTGGTCAAAGGACCACTTAAGTCTTGAGGTTGGACACCCTCTTCGAGGAGGCGTTTGGGGGATGTTGCAAGTAATAAGGGGTGATAAATAACCCTAATGGAAGAGCTTCCATGCATTTGAAGGCATGTTTCCCCCTCAAGTAGAAATTTTTGGTGATGAGGACACAATTTCACATATTTGGAGGCATATTTCACCTTTTGACGTATTTGGGGTTAAGTACATTAAAAAAAAATCAACCATATTTGACTATTATCCATATGACCCTAGTTAAATAGATAAATTTATAAATTTAATATAATGTAGAAATGGCTTTCAAATCATGGCATCGATCACACAATAACTGAAACTTTAAGTAGTGGAAGAATAAAAGAGTTTCGTAGATACATAAGTAATTTCTTCTCAAAATCATCTTTGCATACCTCAAGGAAACCTCTAAAAGCTACTAAAATAACAATTACATGGACATCATAATCATCTCAAAATGAGGTATATGATCTACACAAAAAAGAAAGGCAGAAGTTGTATAACTATTGTATTGTTCCATATGGCAATATAGATCCATATGATTGTATTGATTCTTCATACAACTACCTTTCAACCTATTGGAAACCCGTAAGTTCATCCTTATTGGGAATTCATTTCTCTCAGTTGTTAAATGTGCGAAATATCTCTCTATCTTGTCTTATTTATGATTTTTTTGAAAACATGTACAAGTTCTTGCTTGCACTACATTTCTCAATGTACATATTGTTCGAGACCTTTTCTTCATATCTGGAATAATTTTTTTCACGAGGAGATACCCCATGGTTGTTGAAATAATCAAACCCTCAGATGAATATTAATTTCATGCTTTAAAAGGATTTCATGAAATAGAAAGTGGAAAGTGGCAATATGGACCCATTTTATTCATTCAAAATATAAAAGGAAGTGCTCCACTTGAGGAGGATTAGGGCCTTGAAAATAGCCATGAAGAAAATGGCACAAGGCCACCAATAGAGCAACCATAGAATAACTCATTGAAGATTTTATAAGAACCAAAATGATTGTGAAGCCCCAACCATGGACACCCTAATGCAAGCCAACAACCCGCACTAGCAGATAAGCAAAGAAAAAATGACCACAAGGCCCATGGAATCATGAAATCCTTCACACCCATGAGCCTCATCCCTAATTGTTTCCATCATATTGTGCCCCAGCACCATCTAACCAACACAAAAACCAAGTGAGGAGAAAATTTCTTTGATGATGGAGTCAAAAGGCACAAATGCATTTTCTAGTGCTCCCTTGTTGTCTATAGCTCCCCACTTACTCTTCTTCAGTGAAGAACAATTGTCATTGTCCTCGGAGCCACTAGAATGCACCTCACAACCTCTAAAATCTTCACCACGCCTAAATATAGAACTGAATCCACCTCCTCTGACCACATTGCGCTGAATAATGCCTCCTGATGCCACCATTCTGATAAACTATCAAAGCCTAGAAACCCTTGACCCTCACAAAAAAACTTTGCAAAGTCCTCCCCATCAACATCTGATTTGAAACTCTGTAAACAAGTATTGGTAGCATATAAAATTCTTCCTCGTTTGGTTGTTTGAACTCATAACATCATTTCAAGTGGTGATATATACAACCATCAGTGTGTTCACGATTTAGATTACCCTTTCCTTTTATTACTAAATAGTCAATACTACTCCATGCCTATTTTAGTAGATATCCCCTAGTTTTACCAAATACTCATTTTAATACCTCCAAAACCTATAAGCCTATACCCAAAATCCCCACCCCCAATATCTATAGCATATTGGCAATATTTTTCACAATTTTAAAACCCCCTTTATGAAAAAACATGATAATTAATAAAGTGAAGCCCTTAAGGCAAGTCATCCCTTGAAGCGGTGATGCTATTTCGGCCTTTGGTAATGGTCAATCCCATATCCTAGGATGATCCAACACATTATCCCCATCCCTCTACGGAATGCACAAATGAGTGAGGCTCATGTCCCTCAAACTCAACCTGTATTTGAGTCCTCCCCTCTTTCCAATAAGTCATCCTATGTAGCTAGGTTTCCATTCCAGCCTTTGGATATGGTCTCATCCCTTGGTATATTTTTTGCTGAGAAGGAATTGGAGGCTATTTTGTCCTCATCTTAGAATCTGGCTCCCCTTTCTATTAAAATATACCTTTTCCATAATCCTCTGTATTCTAGAGGTCAATGATATAAAAATGTCACACATAGGAAGAAGAAACCCCCTAAATATAAAAAGGTTTCATCGTGTAACAAGATCAAATTGGGTTATGCTGATGAGGATAGATCTCGCAACTGGTTGGATATTGATATTGATTTTATTGTTGGGAATGTATATATTTCTGATTTTGATGGAGTTTAGGTCCTTATAGGGGATGTAATCGTGCATGTGGTGCCTCCATGATTATTATTTTCATTAACATATGGGGTTTGGGAGCGACCCAAAATTTAAGCTCCCTTGGAGGTATTATTCAGGTTCATAAAACCTCTCTAATCCTTTTCCAAGAAACGATGGTTTGTAGAGATAAGGCATGGGAGGAAATATTGTTTGTGTGCCCTACATGGCATGTAGTTGCAAATGATGCTATCGGATTATCTAGTAGTCTGGGGGTTATGTGGGATCCAACAATTATTGAGATGAAGGCATTTCTGTCGTGTGCAGGAATTATCATGACTGGACACATGATGGGAAACTGTCAAAGGGTCTAAATTATCAATTCATTTGCTCCATATGTGGGGCGTAGACTATTTTGGGACCAGGTTGTACAATATGGAATCCTTCGATTAAGTTCCATGATCATCGTGGGGGACCTTAATTTTTTGATGGGGAGGGAAGGATTTAGGGACAAAATTCTAGAATTGATAGTATGGCTGCTTATTTCAAAGGTTTGATGGGGGATTTTTCCCAATTGGATATGACACAAGATCCTCTTGGCCCCACTTGGAGGAATGGGAGAAATAGTGAGGAGGGTATCTAAAAAAGAATGGTCAGGTTTCTGGTTAATAAGACTATGGTTAATCATTCGATAGATATAAGATCTTATACTATTCCAACATTTATTTCTGATCACTTGACCATTATGTTGACATGGGACAAAGGGGAACAGAAGATATCATAACCCTACAAATTCAACCTAAAATGGATTAACACAGATTAATTTGGTGATCTGGTCTAAAATGTTTGGTCTTGATCAGTGCTTCCTCCTCCACATAATCACATGAAATCCATATGTCGAAAGCTTAGACAGATGAAAAGTGATGCTCAAGAATGGATTAGGGGGATGAAAGAGGGAGAAACTAAAGCTCTTAGGGAGATTGACATTTTCCTATGTTATTTCAATAATTCTTAGGACCCATTATTCTTCTTAGAGGAATACCGACATAGGATCATCGAATTGGAGGGTAAGAGAAGGGAAATTCTTCGTTAATGGGAAGAAGACATCCACATGAAGAGTAGGGTGACATGGATAAAAGCTGCAGATAAAAATACCATATATTTCCACGCACATTTCAATGCTAGGAAGCAGATAAATTCCATAAGGAGGATAAGAGATGACGCCATAAACTTATTCAGTTCACATAGATATATTGAATAGGCGACAATAACATATTTCAAAGGCCAATTCTCGACACAAGAGACATATTTTTGGTCACAAATTAATTTCATCTAAGAAGTTCCAAACATGTTCACATCGGAGGATAATGACAAATTGGGAAAACCAATCACAAGGGAGGAATTGCCAAAGATATTGAAGGAATGTGCAAAGGAGAAAAGTCTGGGCCCGGATGAGTGGGGGGTTGAACTTATTATTCACTTCATTGATTTTATGATCCCAATTTTGTTCCTAGTAGCTGAAGAATCTAGGGTTCATGAGTTCATCTCGGGGGGCATAAATGTGACTTTCATAACATTAATCCCCAAAAGGGTGGAACCAAGAACCTTTGAATATTATCATCCCATATCTCTCTGCAACTTGATGTACAAAATGATATCAAAATTGGTTGCAAGTAGGTTGAAGCAGGTAGTATCGAAGCATATTACAGAGGAACAATTTGGTTTCTTAGAAGGTATACAAATACAAGATGTAATTGGTATTTCCATGGATATGATGCACTCTCTTAAATCATAGAAACAAAGATCTTGCCTTCTAAAGGTAGACTTGAGCAAGGCATATGATTGCATTGACTCATAATTCCTCTTCTTGGTCCTGTTAAAATATGGTATGTCTCTATTTAACATTAAATGGATTTTGGCTTGTTGGAAAACAACAAATTTTGTTGTCATTATTAATGGATTTATTTCACAAATTTTCAATGCATATAGAGGAATTAGAAATGGTGTGCCATGTCTCCATTGCTCTTTCTCTTATTTATTGATTGTTTTAGTATAAAAATGAGGGTGTCAAAGGATAATGGAATTATTAAAGGGATCAAAGTAACCAAAAATATTTCCATCTCTCATTTAATGTTTGCCAATGATATGTTACTCGGTGGAGAATACACAGTAGGGGAGTGGAGAACCATTAGATACCTCATTAAATCATTTGGAGTTGAATCTGGTTTACAAATGAATGAAGGTAAATTGATCTTGTTAAACGATGAAAGTGAGGAGAATGTAACAAAGGACATATGTGATCTGTTTGGGGTAGCATAGTCAATCATGGATAATGGTTTCACCTACCTTGGGTTTAATATGAAACCAAAAGGATACTATAACCAAAATTGGGCATGGCCAATCGAAAAATTTCACAAAAAAATGGACAACTGGAAGTACAGATGGTTGATGATGGGAGGAAGGATAGTAATGATGAAATAAATGCTACAAAACATTTCAGTATATTGGATGCACCTTTATTTAATTCCAATTGAGATCATCCATAAGATAGAAGCTACCATGAGTCGCTTCTTATGGGCTAGAACATAATTACAAGACAAAATTCATATGGTATGATGGTCAACACTTGCAAACCTAGTGGAGGAAGGAGGTTGGGTTTTCATAGATAAATCCATTTTTAACAAGGTTTTGATTAAAAACATGTGGAGGGAAGTGTCTTGAAATGGCGTGTGGCCTCATATCATTAAGGAAAAATATATGTTTGGTCAAAATTTCTCCTCATGGATTAGCAGCGGCACCAAGAAGAAATATGTTATATCACACATATAGAGAAGTATGATGCACACTCTGTTGAGAAATATAGGGCATAACAATTAGGTTATTTCTCTTGTGATGATAAATTCTTGTGAATGATTTCTACCCCTTTATATTATGATCTTCTCTTTAGTTAGATTATTATAGTGTTTTTCATCAAAAAAATACCAAAGCATAAACAATAAACAGACAATAGATAGAATATAGGTGATCAACCAGGACCAAAACCTCTCCCAGTTGAGAGGAAAAACCAAACGAATTCTTATTATTATAGAGACTTCAATTGAAAAATACCAAGACCAAGACCCTTGACCTATTTGACCTCTCCAATAACAAGACACCAAGATTATTATTTCGACCTCTATTTCTTAATACAGTCAACCATAGTCAAATGTATGTTTCTTCTTCCTACCTCTGCTACCTTTCAGATCTTGACTTCCTTTTCTCTGATTCAGACATGTGACTTCTCATCCCTAATTCAGTAACCCTAGTACATGTATATGACCTTCTCTTGTACCTTGATTTCCTTCGCTCTAGGTGGAGGCTACCTCCTTGAAAACTTGTCTTCAGATACTCTTAGTTTTCTCCTTGACTTGACCTTCAAATAGGACTGTAGTACTTCAACATATTATGCAATAGATAGTGTTTATACTTTGCACCTGTGGAGTGATTCAGCTCAAAATAGACCCCCAAAAAAAGCTAAGGACATCACTCTTCCTTTCCTTCTCTTTGTTGGTGATGAGGCTCCTTTCCTTGTCATTCTCACACTCCTTATTGCAGACTTATCCTTGACTGAAATTATGTCCTTGAAATGAAGTCCAACTACCCTATTTATGGCATTTTTCCAATGTAAATTAGTTGACTTGAGTTTTGTGTCAGCCGACATGTCCGTTGGTGAAACTTCATAATTTTATTTAAGGCTGACTTGAAGGAGATGCTTGAGCTTGATCTTGGAGGTTCTCTTTGACTGTTTCAATGACTCACATATATTTGTAAGATGCTCAAGTATAAGGGTCTTCCATACATAACATTGAATCAATAGGCTATTATGACTTGATGACAAACCTAAAGGCTGACAATGGGAACCTTAACTAAAATAAAATACCTTGATCATGAAACTCATGATTCAAGAATTACAAAAATAAATTTATTTTCTTATTTACATCAATTACATAAAATCATATTTACACATGTCATTATAAAGACTGAACCTATTTACACTTTTCAACACAGTCTACACTAGATGTTTGGGTTTTTCCATTGGGGATTTTAGATGGAATCAATATCAAAATTGGATTAGACACCATCATGGGGAAGGCTAGAAATCATTCATTACCCTTTTAGCTGTTGTAAATCCTTCACAGAAAGGACATTATCCACTTGTGATAGATATATCTTTCGGGGACTCAAAATATTGGTCAATAGATTTTGAGAAGGGTAGAAGATCTTTTCATACCAGAGAAATATCATGAGGAATGGGGGTCATACGTGTTGAGATTTTGTGTATTTGGGGTAGCATAAGTTGTGCTCTAGCTCCCAAATTCCGTGGAGGGACTAGAGTACACTTGATCTACAAGACCGATAAATGGATTTGAGAAATTTCAGTTGGTGTTCAAGTTAGTCAAATAATTAATTATTTTTAATGGATTTCCTAAGCCTAACTTAGAAAAATAAGATAATTAAAGTGAATTAATTAACACATGTGCAGAAATTTTCTTAAGTCGCATGGATCAAGCATTCTTTTAATCTCAACCGTTGATGGATGATTTAATCTCGGCCGTTGAAGGGTTCAACGAAAAAGTATAAGAGAAAGGCTTGAGGGTCAGTTGAGAACACACATTTTTGGTAGAACTGAGGAATAGATATGAAATTATAGGGAGGGTTTGCTAAGAATTTATGGAGGAATTTCCTGCAGTGAGGGGTAGTATTGGCTGAGGGAATGATCTGATTCCAAGAGCCGAGATTCAGTAAGAGGTAGAGGAGCAACAACAAGGTCAACATAAAGAAGTAGAGAAGCAACTACACAGGTGCTACGAAGGACAACGTAGAGGCACTGAGAGGCTTTAGAAATCACACAGAGGGTCTTTTAGGGGTAGCGTTAGGCTGTGGGACCCATCTAGCGGTTACACAGTCCCTTCTGGTGTAGTGTAGTGACATTTGAGGCTAGTAGGGTTGATGCTGAGGCTTCAGGGGCAGCGTTGAGGGTTTCTAGGGTCAGATCCGGGCTAAGTCCTGTAAATCTCGTTTAAGAGTGTGGACCAGTCAGATATTTGGCACTAGATCTTCAGGTTAGCTTCATATGTGATATATTTTATTCTCTGTCGGGTTTTCTAGATATGGAACCCAGATTTACTGTACTCAAAACTACTTAATAAAAAAACCTCATCTGCTGCACCGATTTTCACGCTTTGGGTTTTTCCGGGGACTTATGTCCAAAATCCATGTGTCACTTTGTTGCATGAGTGTATTATTCAGTAAATGATCTGCATGTGTAAGCTGTAGTTGTGTTTATTTTAGATATTTTATGAATCTAAATTCTGGAAATGGCTTGTATTAATTAAATCAAGTAGGAAAAAATAAACCAATACACTATAGTAGAATTTTCACATGGTATCAGAGCGATAACAGATAAAGCTGAATCTCCAGCAATCAGCTAAAGAATTTTTTTTTCTACAGGGTGACAGAAGAAGCAACAGATTTGGAAAGGGCATCTTGATAGCAAGGGAAAGCAGATCCAGGAGACAATGCTGAAGCTGTAGAAGGCCTTTAGGCTTACGCAGACCCTTCCTAGGGTAGCGTAAGGACCGCGTCACCCAATCTGGGGTTACACAGTCCACTTCTGAGCAGCGTTGGGACTACGCTGGGCCAACTAGGAAGACGATGTACATAGTCCAGTCACTTCTCTTACTGCAGAATAATTTTTCCAAGATCCGGAAGCAATGCTTCAGCTCTTCAGCAGTGCTGGTGGGGTAGAGATTCTACAGGTGCAGAATTGTGCCTAGATAAGGAAAAAAAGGTGGGAGGAAGACTGTTACTTAGTCAAGGGAAGAAGAAGAAGGACCTCTCCAAGGTTTGGTGCTTTAACTGTGGTGATCTTGGTCATTTCACCAACAGTTTTCATAAGAAGAAGGACAAAGAAGCTTATGATTGCAAGGATACAACAGAAAATGATGATGGCTCTGATGATGATGCAACCATGAGTGCTCATGCACCTCGAGAGAAGAGGTGGGGTGACATGGATCTGTAGAGCATATACAGACAATGGCGGGATCCTTGGTTCATCCCTACTCTTGGATCACATACGAGCTACGGGAGCCTTAAGGCCATAGCGGGATGAGTCGGGAGATTGTTGATGGCCACATTGAATCAGAAGAGGGAGCTGAAGCATTGAAGAGGGAGTAGCATAACGTAGAGGCAACAACAACATGAAGGAAACAACAATGTGAATGCAACAATGCAAAGAGGCTGATGGGACTTCAACAACGCATAAAAGTTGGGCTCACACAGTGCAGTGTTGAAGCATGACAATGTCTCTAAGAGGAAATCATGATTCAACATCTAGGAAGCTTCAGTGATGGAGGGAAACTTGAATTATATGTCAAACAGTTGGACAAAGTATTTTATTTTCTTACTTCTCAACAACTGAGTTGCAGTGCAACAATTAGCAGTGGCAGTGCTATGGGCAACATGATGCAACAATTTGAGAGGGAGTTGTAGTACAGATGTGGCATTTCTAGTGACAATGGCATGGGCAGTAGTAAAGAGAGAAGTATTGTAGTAGATGGAGGGAAATAGGCCAATCGTTAACAACACAGATCCAATACTCAAGATCTTCTAATGCATGGTGTGATGTATTTCTAGAGCACACTCCTGATGCTAAGAGGGACTGATGAGATTTTGTGTATTTGGGGTAGCATTAGTTGTGCTCTAGCTTCCAAATTCTGTGGAGGGACTAGAGTACACTTGATCTACAAGACCTAGAAATGGATTTGAGAAATTTCAATTGGTGTTCAAGTTATTCAAATAATGAATTATTTTTAATGGATTTCCTAAGTATAACTTAGGAAAATACGATAATTAAAGTGAATTAATTAACACATGTGCTGAAATTGTATTAAGTCACATGGATGAAGAAGTCTTTTAATTTCAACCGTTTATGGATGATTTCATCTCGCTCGTTGAAGGGTTCAACGAAAAATTATAAGAGAAAGGCTTGAGGGTCAGTTGAGGACACACATTTTTGGTAGAACTGAGGGATAGATCAGGAATTCTAGGGCGGGTTTGGTAAGAATTTATGGAGGAATTTCCTGTAGTGAGGGGTAGTATTGGCCGAGGGAATGATCTAATTCCAAGATCCAAGAGTCGGTAAGAGGCAGAGGAGCAACAACAAGGACAATGCAGAGAAGCAACTACGGAGGTGCTGCATAGCCACTACGCAGGTGCTACACAGGACAACATAGAGGTAGTGGTAGGCTTTAGAAATCATGCAGAGGGTATTTTAGGGCGAAAGTTAGGTTATGGGACCCACCCAAAGGTTACATAGTCCCTTTTGGTGCAGTGCAGTGGCATTTTAGGCTAGCAGGGCTGACGCTGAGGCTTCAGGGGCATCACTGAGGGTTTCTAGGGTCAGATTTGGGCTGAGTCCTGTAAATCCCATTTTAGGGTGTGGATCAATCAAATATTTGGCACTAGATCTTTAGGTTAGCCACATATGTGATATCTTTTATTCTCTGTCGGGTTTTCCAGTTCTAGAACCCAGATTTACTGTACTCAGAACTACTTAATAATAGACCCTCATATCTGCTGCAGCGGTTTTCCCACTTTGGGTTTTTCCAAGGACTTATGTCCAAAAATCCATGTGTCACATTGATGCATGAGTGTATTATTCAGTAAATGATCTGCATGTGTAGGCTGTAGTTGTGTTTATTTTCAATATTTTCTAAATCTGAATTCGAGAAATAACTTGTATTAATTAAATCAAGTAGGAGAAAATAAACCAATACCTGCAGTAGAATTTTCACAATACGTAGTTCAACTTCGATTTTTTGGCATCGTTCTTGGTGATAATAAGGATTGTATGATATGGGGGTGTAAAATGAAAAAAAACAATCTGAAGGTCCAAGACACCTACTTCAATTTTCCAAGGCCCGGGAGGATCAACGACTATAATAGGTGTCTATAGGATATATGGAAATATGGATCATTTGTTGATCAAATGATCACATGTGAAGCTTATCTGGGATGGGGTTATGGAGGAAATGAAGCTTCCTTTAGTTTTCACTAATCAACCCTTGTTCAGATGTCTTCTATCATGGTTCACTTCACACAGGAAGTACATGTCCATCCCATTATATAGCACATGTATTATATGGCAAAGTAGGAATGCTAGCATTTTTTAATGAGAAAACTACAATTGTTAGAGAAGCCATTATCAAGACAATTGATTTTTTCAACAAGATTGGGTCGGTGATCAAGTCTAACCGAAACAAGAAATGGAAATTCATTGATATTTGGAAAGAATATCTGGTTGGATTTTTTCACAGAGCCAACAATAAAAGGAAATGTGGATATGGTGCAGTCACAGTTACTAAGCCTGGTAAATTTCTTCCACTTCTGGTGGGAGGGCGAAATGGGATAAAAAAAAAAGTCGAAGATTACAACATCATGGGGAGTCCTTATTGCAAAAAAATGGCTAAGGTTAGACAAAATTCAGGTATATGGAGATGCAAAAGGAATCATTGACTGGGTAAACAAACATACTAATTTCAATCCCCCCATACTTGAAAATTGGATGATGAGGATTCAAAACCTGGTAAGGAATTTTAATCATATACATTTCCAACATATATATACAAAGAACAAAATTGGACAATGAACCTCCTATCTAAAAGAGGTATTTCAAAGGAAACAGGTAAATTTTTTTTCTCGGTCTTCAAGCAGGGTATCATGGTAAACACAAGCATCATCAACCACTCTTAGGAGAAATTTTAACACAAACTTGATTTTTTTGAAGGTTTTGTATCTTTAGATAATGAAATTGTTCATTTATGAAAATGTAAAGGTTATAAGCTAGAATTTGATGTTAAGAAAGACATTGTTTGTAGAACAAGAAAATAAAAATGTATGGGCATAGGAATGATAGGAGAAGTATGAAAGGATAATATAGTGAAAAAAGTTTGAATTATGTACTATCCTTACATTTTAATACAAATATGGTGTTTTTTACTTTGTCAAAAAAAAAGAAGCGTTCAAAATAAATGAAACATTAAAAAATACATATTAAAACACAATCCATGTTACTGCCTGTACATGTTCAGCGAAAGTGCCTCCATTGATCCTCTCATGAAGCACACCTCTATTGTCAGCTTTCGTCACCCTAAATCCCATCAGTTGTTGTCGTCCTCCATTGCTTCGCTTCCTGAAGAACCCATCAACAACGTAAAAACCAACTCCTAATCCTTTACCTTTACCTTTTTTTACTAGCGCTTCGTATTGAAAATTTTAAGGCAAATTAAATTTTAAGATAAAAGATTTCTTTTGTCTTAAAACCCCCTTCGTGTAGTTGTGGTGAATGCAACAAAAGACAAGTTGTCTCTAATCGTATCAACAATGATTGAAGGGACATACGATGGATTGATGTCCAAGAAATCTTGTGAGGAAAAGTTGTCGCATTCTTCAAAGTCGGCTACCCCCACAAAACGAAGAGCCCAACAAATTGTTGTATTTAATTGTTGTGTTTATAATATAAGATAACATGAATGTTAAGTGAAATAACAACCCCAGTATAGGTGCAGAACAATAGTAGCATGCAAGTTGGCACACTTAGGGCACACTCTAAGAGTCAATTTTGCAGTTGTTAGATAATATTGTCTTAAATTGATAGGGTTTTGTCTTAATTGTTAATTTTCTTATATGGGTTTCGTCTTAAATGACCATTGTGTTAAACATAAAGTTTTGTCTTAAAGTATTTGTGTCTCAAACTATTTTTGTCTTAAATGACCATTGTGTTAAATATAAATTTTTGTCAGAAAATATTTGTGTCTCAAACTATTTTTGTCTTAAATATAAAGTTGTCTTAAAATAATCTTGTCTTAAATTGTTTTTGTTTTAAAATATTTTAGTTTTTTGTCTTAAACATAAAGATTTGTCTTAAAACATTTTTGTCTTAAAGTGTTTTTGTCTTAGAATATTTTTGTCTCAAGTTGTTTTTTTCTTAAATTTAAAATTGTCTTAAATATAAAGTTTTGTCTTAAAATATATTTGTCCCAAATTGATTTTTTTTAAAAGTGATTTTTTAACACAAAAAATTTCTTTTGGCTTAACAAAATGCCTTAAAAGTGCCTTGTAGTAGTGTCATACGATTGACTAGGGTAGACAACTAAATCAAAAACACGATTCAAACACCTTTGGCTATAATTTTGAATTTTTTTTTACGAGATTCTACCAAAAAATGGTTGTCTATGGAAATTTACTATCTGTGTAAACTACCCTAATAATTTAAAGTTAAATGAATTTGATGTGTCACCTGAATCCAAGAGAAAAAAATGATATTTAATCCTGGATTTTTATATAATTAGAGGTGATATTTCATTTTTTAATTTCTTTGGGTATTTTATAAATCCTAAAGTAAAATAAATTTATGCTAGTTTTTAACGAGTATATATCCATCTTAAGAATGGATCTAACATGAGTCAAGAGGGATAAAATTTACATTAGAGTGAAAAATACAATGTGTAATTTTTCATTGTTTAAATTGTATTTTTGAATGAGAACACATTTTATTTTATGGTTAATTACTTTATCCTTTTGAATATTGAAATATTTTATTAAAGTCAACATTAACACATAGATATACATACACACACATTGTTTTTATCACTATTTTTCTTTACACGGTCAAACCAACAGTGAGCATATCCATCTCTCTTACTATATGTACACACATTTTTTTTCTTAGTATATATTTTATATTGAAATATATTAGTTAATATGCATATTTAAACAATGTATTTAAGTTGTGTATTGAAATATTTATAAAAGATATAGAAGTGTGTTTTTTTTTTCTTTTAATTATTTTATCTCTATAAAATTATATAAATTTATATTATATAGTTATCTAAAATTATTTCTCATTCTACAACCTAGTATGTTAGCACCGAGAGGCACATTCTACTGTCCACTATGACCAGGATGTGTAAGTACGTTTGAAGGCAATATATATATATATATTTTAATAAATATAAATAATGTTGGCTTTAAAAATAACTTACATAATCATATAAATAAACAATTAAAGACAAATTTAAAGAATAAAAATTTAAAATATGAAGAGTTTTACGAATGCTCAAAAAAGTGGTATGGTAAATAAATAAAAATATAAATAAACTAGAGGTATGGTAAATAAATAAAACCTATTTTTATATTTACTCCATAAACCTCCTTATATTTACAAAAACTCAAAAAGAAGTTTTATTTAGGTGAATCCTAAGGCCAAATACCATGTGAAAAATTATTATTAATACCATGGGCCAAATACCATACTTATAAAATAGGTGTAAAAAGGTAAGATAAATAAATAAAAATATATGAAATAGGTGTAGAAATCAACATCTAATTATATGTGAATGCAAAAAATAATATTATTAAAACTAACATTATTATTATTATTATTACTAAATCTAATATTGATATTAATATATTATAATATTAAAATTATTAAATTTAATAACTTTATATTAATACATTATTAAATTTGTTATACATACATACATACATACATACACACACACACACACACACACACACACACACACACACACATATATATATATATATATATATATATATATATATATATATATATAAACTCTAGATATACATGGGAGGGAAGAACAAAGATATATGATAGAGGTGGAGAAATAGAATGAGCCACGAGGGAGAGATTGAGATAAAATGAAGGTGAGGGGAGAGGAGGAATAAAGAGAGAGAGATGGAGAGGAGTGAGAGAGGTAGAGAAGGCTAACAGAAGGAGAGGGAGACATAAAGATGAAGGTGGGAGAGAGAGATAAGGAGAGAGGGAGGGAGAAGGAGAAAGGATTGGAGGGTAGAGAGAGAGAGGGAGAGAGAGGAAGGATGAGAGGAGGAGAGAGGGAGGGATAGACAGATAGCGTTGGAGGGGGAGAGAAGAAGAAAAATATAGAGAGTGAGAAGTGTAGGGAGAGGGAGTGACAAGGGAGATATGGAGAGAGAGAGTGTATGTTTAGGGGTAAGATAAAGAGACATAGAAGGAGTGATGGATACAAGGGGGGAGAGAAGGAGAGATAAGAAGAAAGGGGGGGATATAGTAACATAGTTGGAGAGAGAGATAGAATTATTGTGGAAAAGAGAGGATTTGAGGGCAGAGAGAGAGAGAGAGAGAGAGAAGGGGGTGAATATAGAGGGAGAGAGGCGATAAAGGGAGAGAGAGGATGGACGAGAGAGAGGAAGAGAGTGATGGGGGAAGATAGATGATTGTAGGGGAGAGAGAGAGAGAGAGAGAGTGAGTGATGGGGGAAGAGAGAGGGAGGTAGGAGAGAAAGAGAGATAGAGGAAGGAAAAGAGAGGGGACTTGAGAGAGAGGAGGAGAGAAAGGGAGATATAGGAAGGGAAAGAGAGGGGATTTGAGAGAGAGGAGGAGAGAGGGAGGGATAGAGAGATGGAGTTGGAGGGGGAGAAAGGGAGGGATAGAGAGATGGAGCTGGATGGGGAGAGACGGAGGGATAGAGAGATGGATTTGGAGGGGGAGAGAGGGATGGATATAGAGATGGATATGGATGGGTAGAGAGGGAGGGAAGAAGAAAGACATAGAGAGTAACAAGTGGAGAGAGAGAAGGACTGACAAGGGAGATATGGTGAGAGAGGGTGTATGTTTGGGGGTGAGATAAAGAGACAAATAATAAGAGATGGAGAGAATGGGGGAGGGAAGGAGAGCGAGAGTCATATAGTGACAAAGTTAGAAGGTGAAGAGAGAGAGAGAGAGAGAGAGAGAGAGAGGCGGGAGAGAAAGGAAGAGAAAGAGTGGAGAGAGGTAGGGAAAGATAGATGGAGATGGAGAGGGAGAGAGAGAGAGGTAAGAAGAAATAAATAAAGAGTGAAATTTGGAGAGAGAGAGAGGAGAGAGAGAGAGATCAGGAAGATGGAGGGAGATCGAGAGAGGATAGCAGGATGGAAGAGAGATAGAAGCGGGGGTGAGGAAGGGAAGGGGAAGAGAGAGAGAGAGAGGGCGAGAGAGGAGGAGGGAGTGGTAGATAGATATGTTGGAGAAAGAGAGTGTATGTTTTGGGGTTGATATAGAGAGACAAAGGGAGATAGAGATATTGATGGAAGGTGAAGAAAAATAAGAGATGGATGGATATAGGGAGGGAGGGACAAATAGATTGATAAATATGGAGTCAGAGAGTTTGTCTATTTCTAGGGGTGAGATAAAGAGACAAAGAAGGGGATACAGAGGGACATATATATATATATGTGTGTGTGTGTGTGTGTGTGTGTGTGTGTGTGGAGGGGAGAGAGAGGGAAGAATATTTCTTACAATAAATGCATTGATTTCAATGTAGATGGTGATTTCTAATCCTATTTGATTGCTTGCACTAGATGCATTGATTTTAGTGTAGATTTTGATTTCTAATGATATTTGATTACTTGCACTAGATGCATTGATTTCAATGTAGATGATTTCTAATTCTATTTGATTACTTGCGCTAAATGCATTGATTTAAGTGTAGATGGTGATTTCTAATCCTATTTGATTGCTTGCATTACATGCATTATTTCAATGTAGATGTTGATTTATAATTATATTTGATTGCTTACACTATATGCATTTATTTTAATATAAATGATTTCTAATCTTATTTGATTGCTTGCACTAAATGCATTGATTTTAGTGTAGATGGTGATTTATAATCCTATTTGATTGCTTGCACTAGATGCATTGATTTTAGTGTATATGTTGGTTTCTAATCCTATTTTCTTATTTGCACTAGATGCATTGATTTGGGTGTAGATGTTGATTTCTAATCCTATTTGATTACTTGCATTAGATGCATTGATTTCTGTGTAGATGTTGTTTTCTAATATTATTTGATTTCTTGCATTAGATGCATTGCTTTTAGTGTATATGTTGATTTGTGATTTGATATAATTGGATTTATGATGGTACATTAATTTTTAAGTCATTGGATTAATAGTGTGCATTGATTTCAGTGTAAGCACACAAAATTATTGACAATGTAGAACAATTTTTGTGTTATAGTAATTAAACTTAATAATAATGGAGAGAAAGATAGGCAAGGTATGCTGTTTACTACAACAACTCGAGCTAAATGTTTAAATAGTTTATGATTTATGATTTCTAATGTCTTTTTCATATAATCGATATGGAAAAATGATAAAATGAACAAGGGTGACAATAAGAATAGTAGAAGAAAATAGTTTGAGAATGATCACCATGAAGACTATTTGTAATTGACTACATTCTTATTGTTCCCATTTTCTATCATTCAATATTATTACATTGTCAGTTTGCATTCAAAAATTTTATTTCATCATTTTTTATCATTCAAGTTATGACATGATAAATCTCAAATATATTTAGCATATTTAAATGGTTATATTAATATTAGATGTATTTACATATTATTATAAAATTAATCATATGTTCCTCATATTATTGATAGATTTTCCTTTGTCGCACACTACTGAAACCAACATACTCAAGTGCCGATCTATTTTTCCTTGGTCGCACACGACTGAAACCAACCTAGATCCATCTTAACTACAGATCTATCCAGCGCTGAGAGGGATCAAATCTCTAGAGGTGCAAACCTTTCTTCAAGTTTTGATCCCTTGAGAGATTTGATCCCTCTTTGCACTTGATAGATCCGTTGTTAAGATGGATCTTATTATATAACATTATTGAGAAAAAGAATAAGATTATGAATGTTTTTAATTAAAACTAACTGATATATATAGTAATTTAAATTTTTATTATAGCTAATATTTCTCTATTTAAAATATTAAAAAAAAAAATGTTTCTATGAAATTACACGGTCCTCATGTTAACTATAGAATGAGATTTTTGGCTTCAAATTTTTAGCAAAACAACGGGAATTCACCACATGCTTGAACTTTAAGCACTTTATGAATAAATCAGAAACTCTTTTGTTCCTCTTGGGTTTTAGCAATTGTTGTTAATATACGATATTTGGTTGACAAGTGCCACTATCATTGTTCATGCCAAAATGGACCATTTCTCATACATGAGTGAATACATGTATGAATACTCTATGCAGTCATTCCCAAATCTTTGGTAGTCCAATGCACACGATATTTTAACATCATGTGGTCCCGTTGGCCTGGTTTTTCCTGTTTCGATTAGTAACGCAATCTTCAATTAACATATCATGTTTGGAAGAAAAGATTTAAGGGATCAGCAGTGGAGAGCATATTCTATTGAAATCTTTGTAGGGTACATTTGATGATTGTGAGATGATTATTAAGGGACCACTCTGAAACAATGAACCCTTGTCCAGGTTTGCCTGTGTGTAGATGTATCCTTCATAACCATAATACTAAGTTTTCTTTCAAGTATTTACTTGTATGCTTTTGGTAACTAGAGATAGCATAAATGTTTAAGTGTCAAGGACATATAGAGGTCTCCAAAGTATGGGTATCATGCCATACTTCCAAAGAAAACTCAAACACTTTTGATTGATTCTAATCAAATATTATAAAGCTTGATTGAAAGAAAAGAAGAAGAAGATGTGTAGCAGACTTTGAGCTCATGGAACTATTATCATTTTCTATATGTTCCTTTTACATTGAGACCGAAACATGTAAAATTCAGATGTTTCAAATGGGTAAAGCTTCTATTAGATTTTACAGAGGGAGAGCTAATAATAGCTGGGAAATATTATTATCATCTTTCATATGTTCCTTTTACATTGAGACTGAAACATGCAAAATTCAGATGTTTCAAATGGTAAAGCTTCTATTAGATTTTACAGAGAGAAAGCTAACAATAGCTGGGAAATATTATTATCATCTTCTATATGTTCTGAGACTGAAACATGCAAAATTCAGATGTTTCAAATGGGCAAAGCTTCTATTAGATTTTACAGAGGGAGAGCTAACAATAGCTGGGAAATATTCTGATTTTGACTCTATTCAACACAGAAGTTTAAAGCTCTATTTATGTGAATTATTTCCGGGAAATAAACCAAAGTTTTCTGCATTAGTGAATCAATAAACGTGAAAGTAAATTTTGTCAAAGCTGTCATAAAATTATTTCAGGTCCTGGTTTCTATTTGGAAACGACTGTAAAAATTTGAAAGACTTTTGTGATTAATAGCAACTTGGTTATCTTATTTGTGACTTTTAAAATTACAACTTTTCTTTGCACAATTGTCATATTCCGTTGTCTACTACCTTTGCATTTTTAACAGCTCGCTTTCATTCTAACCGCGGGAAAGAGATTTGAGTTGTTGTTTGCCTGGATGAAACAGCTGGCTGTACAAACGGAATCTGTGTTATATGGGACTTTGAAAGCAGATCTGTTGCCAAGGAACTTTGTGACAAAGAGCATAGTGATCCTATTACAAGCGTGTGTTGGTCCAAGTCTGGTCGCCGAATACTGACATCCGCCACGGGTAAATGTTTGACTCTCTGGGATGTTGCTGAAGCCCGAAAGATTTCCCGTATTGAACTCCAATATATTGCCGTATATGTTCGTCTTCATCCTGGATCTTTGGGTTTGGGTTTAGCTTCTCTCTTGCTCACTCCACCAATCCTTGTGGACTTCAATTCAAACAAACAATATGTACTTCCTGTTTCACCACATTCTGACGGAAGAGCAACTTTTCAAGCTGCTACTGCAACTTTTAATAAGACCGGTGACTTAATTTATCTTGGTAATGTCAAAGGGGAGATATTGATTATTGACACGGAAACGAGAAACGTACAAGCAGTATTTGAGGTTCCTGGGAATAGACTAATTCGGCAACTTGTTTTTAGCAAGTGTGGCAAGTATTTGCATTCTAATTCTGGGGATCGAACACATCGAGTTTTTGAGAATTGTCTACCTCGAAAACAAGCAGCTCGTGCTTTGGGAGAGTTAGTCACTGCTTCCGGTGACAGTGCATTGACCGAAAACATTGAGCTGCTGGTGGGATCTCAATGCTTGAAACTTTCAAAAGAATTCCAGGGCCCTGTTAACTGGAATGTTGCATGCTTCAGTGGTGACAGTCTCTGGGTTGTGGGTGCACCTTTTAGCAGACGGGAACACAAGATATTTATATGGGAGATATCTGGCCGACTGCTTATCAAAATAATAGAAGGGCCAGAGGAAGGTTTGATAGATTTAGCTTGGCATCCCATTCGGCCACTGGTGGTTTCGGTGGCCATGTCTGGGAAAATTTACATATGGACCAAAGACTATACAGAAGAAAAATATTTTAGTGCATTTGTTCTAGATTTAGATTTCGAGACAGGGAAAAATGAGGAATATATTGAGAGAGAAGATGAATTTGATATGATTCCTGACCCTGAGGTGTGTATATATAATTGATGTCTCTAATTTTCAACCTTGTCACTTGGGTATATCACTATGTGAATATGTACTGAATGTTGTACTAACATTGTTTGAATAGGTTGACATCATGACAATAGAAAAGTCTTTAGATAGTGATTCGGATGACTCTGATGAAGGGCTATACTATTTACCCTCAATTCCATTGCCCGATAGTCCTAAGCAGCAGGAACACTCTTCTCGAAACAGCAATCGTTCTCAGTCAGACAGGTCAGCTCCTGTAGACTTTGTTTTGACAATTACTCAGCATCATTTCTTTTATGACATGAGACTTTGTTTTGCTACTTTGTTTGACGAAGTGCATCTAAGTTATTGTTCAAACTGCAAAACTGTGAAAACTAATATCTGCAATCCTGGTGCCATTGATCTGAAAACTAGATTGCCATTCACATAATATGCAGGCAATGCATCACAATTCAAAAGGTTCTGGTTGTTTTATACTGAAAATTTGAGAAAATATTATTTTGTGATTGTACACTCTTTATTTTATTGCCATTGTATGTACTTCTATAAGCAAAAATCTGGATTTTATTTGTGTCGGTTTGAGTTCACTCCCGGATGCAACTCACAACATATTAAAACCTAAACTACAGATAACCACAAACATCAAAACTTGTAATGGTGCTACTGCTTATACATAACAGTACAATCAGCTCCTTTCTCATTACTACACTGTAATACTACATTGTCCTGAACTGCACCTTAAAATACTAGGCATATCAACCTTATAAAATGCTGCAGCTTAGCTGTAATATATTCAAGGAAGTTCAAGTTTTTGTATCTTAGCTGAAGCCTTCAGAATATTTTCGCTACCACTTATCTTCCCCCTCGAGGTTACAATGCAGGAAACCGATCAAAAGAGCCCCGTCATAACTCCAGGGCTATAGGATTCATGTTTTCCAAGTTAGATGTTTGAACCCAAATATTGCGTATTGCCAAAACAAGGTTTGGGTGTGCAGTTTCAATAGTATGATGGTTTTAATTGATTTGGAATCCGTTTTTGCAGGATTGATAGAGAAAATTATGCATGTAACTTAAATGATGAAGTCGATAAAGAAATAGAAGATATGAGATGATATGAGTTTTTCTCGACCTGTCTATTTTATTCCTATAAATATAAAGGTGGCAATAATGGAATTATTGTGAACAACATGCAATCACAACGCATTAACAAGAATATGGAAATGCAGACTAATCTTCTTTTAGATGTTTGCTACATTACATTATATCACATGACTTGGCTCGGGAATGACTTTGTGAGGTGGAGAGTAAGACTTGATTGGGGACTTCACAAAAACAAAAATTAACTAATACAATAGACAGCTCTCCATCTCACACAAAATTATCACTTGAAGATTAAAATAGACATGTATAAATGGAAAATTAAATTTTAATTCTCCATTCATCATACAAATCAGAATCTTTAAGGGTGATGGTTTATAAAGTTTCTAGAAATTTTCAGCAATGTCATGGGTGTTGGAAAATGGAAAGGTTTTCTCATTAGATTATATTTTTTTTGGTAATTACTTGTGAAATTTGTTGTCTTGTTATTTATTTAATTATGTTTTTCTTCATCAAACAATTACCAAAACATAAAATGAAGATCACAAGAAAACCCCTCTAAGGGAAAAACTCATGAAATTCTCTTCTTATAGAATCAAATAAAATGAAACATCCAAGACCCTTCCACCCTGTAGAAACCAAGTCAAACCCTTCTGTTCAAATTTTGCTCTTCATCTTTCGCTTTGAAAATTTCAAATAAGATACTCCAAATTGTCTCTCCAAAATGAGCTCCAACTTTCTTCTATATTTCAGATTGGATACTCCAAATTGTCTCTCCAAAATGAGCTCCAAATTTCTTCTATTTATACTTGTTCAAAGGGGTGCAAACAATCATGTCTGTTGGGGCAGAGCCTACATGACAAATAGGGTAAAATTGACTTCTAGAGGGAATTATTCCCAAAATACATAATTAAAAAATATTTTTCCTTTTTCTTTACAATAGGTCCAAAACCTACAAGCATGAAGAACATGGTTATCTAAATAAAATAATAATCCTTGATCATAAAGCCCATGCTTGAAAAATAATATTTATTTTTCTTCTTTTACATTTTGCATAAAGCATATAATGACATAAGTACAATAACACTTATGAAGACCAAGGATGGTTATATTTTTCAACACTCCCTCTTAACTAGGGAGGTATTCATAATTGAACAACTGGTACAAGGATATTCTCATAAGAACGGTCATAAACAAGGTGCCAATGCAACAAACATTCTTTTACAAGGCTCTAGGTGTTAAGACATCAATCCAAAAGACAAGTTGATCTAGGAATATAGGTATCATTTAGGCTATTGCCAACATATATTATTCCAAAGGTATAGATATTGTCTATGTTACTGCCAAGGTATTAACCCATCAAGGGATCTAGGTACCATGTAGGCTACCTACCAAGGTACGAACCCAAAAAGGGTCTCGGTATCATTTAGGCTACCTGCCATGATACCAACTCTAACAGGGATCATGTATAATTTAGGCTACTTGCCAAGATACCAACCCTAAATATTTCGATACAATCTATCCTATCTGCAAGGCACCCACTCATAAAACATCTAGGTACCATCTAGGCCATCTACCAAGGTACCAAACTCTATGTACAATCATATAGGATACCTATCCTAAGGAACAACGATTATTCACCATGCTCTGATTGGTCCTTCAACCTCATGGTAAACATACTAGTACAAGTTTTCCATCACCAAGGTCAAACATCTAGGAATGTTCATGTTCCAATTGT
Organism: Pinus albicaulis; assembly: GCA_034641835.2. Lineage (NCBI taxonomy): Eukaryota > Viridiplantae > Streptophyta > Pinopsida > Pinales > Pinaceae > Pinus > Pinus albicaulis. Next base: position 1,266,416,017 of record CM076580.1, on the reverse strand, counting down.
GTAGGGTTGTCCAAACCTTAGAGGACATACAAATACTCACACCACAACGTGGAAACCCTCAAGGAATTTTACATCACATGTTTGCCATTATATTGGTCAAACCCTAACATCACATGCGTCATTATAGGCCAAAGAGCCACTTAAAAAGTAATAAAGCCTAACAAAGGTACCCACTCTTATAAAGTGACTAGGGCAACAAAAGAAACCACTCCTCTAATTAACCAGGACTTAAGGATCATTCTTCCGAAATTAGGAGAGTGTCTCCTCTAAATAATAGTCTCGGTCATTCTTCCAAAATCTAGAGAATGTCTACCTCTATTGCTATCTTATTCATTCTCCCTCTTACTGAGAGAAATTATCTTAACTAGTCCAAGCTACACAACTTTAGTCTTTAAATACTTAAAGACATACCTTAAAACTTCATAGTTCTTTCAGATCAAAAGCTCCTTCTGAATCTACAAGAGCTTCAAAAACTACCTTTGAAGCTCCCACTTTTATGAACACTATTATTTACCACTTTCCATCATGCTCATTATTAACTTGAATACCTCATTATTTTTTCCTTCCATCCTTTACATCTTGCTTCCACCATTTACCTACAATTCTTTAACAACAAGCACAACCAATCAAAATATACAAATACAAGAGTATGATATCAATTTTGTCAATCTAGGGTTTCCATGATATTCAAAATTTTACTTCTAGGGTTTTGGTTACAAACCCTAGATATCCCAGGACTCAACCCTTATTAGGGTTATTAGCAGAAACATATATTCATAGGGTTTTTGAATTTCAAGAACTAGGTTTTATTATTACTTCAACCTTTGATAAGGTTTTATCACATACCTAAATTCTTTGTGCATTTCATAGATATCAATATTCAAGAGCTAGGGTATCATAGGAGGTAAAAAAAATTAGTGTTAGGTTTTTCCTTTTTCTTGGCTTTCTAGTGCGAATCACATGTAGGGTTCATGAACCCTAGACAACAAAGATCTTCAAATAAAATGTAATAACTTCAAAACCTATATTCTTACTACGGAAAGTAAGTTTCAAAACCTTAATTAATTAGTAGATCCTTTTATAATGATCACATAACATGAAATTCACATAAAAAAAATTATATACCTCTAACCATGCCTTCTTCTTTGCAAGGATTGAGGTCTTCTTCAAGGTCCAATAATTTTAGTTCCTTATCCTTCTGACCATCCTCACACAAAACAAATAGCTTTTGGTTGACTTTAGATGTTCATCAACTATTATTTGTGTAGCAATATGGTGAAAGAATTGAAACTGCTCAAGAAATTTAATCTAAATCATGAGACACAATTCTAGTCTACTGCTCTGTAGTGCTCAACTTAGTGTTCCTAAATTGAAGTCATTAATTGTCAACCAGGGCCAGTAAACTGCTGAAGTGAGGTGCACCATATGTGCCTAGGTATCTGTTTCTCATTACGTTGTGTTTAGTGTTTTTTTTTTATGTTTTTGGTTTTATGGTTTTATATTAAAAAGGAAAGCACTAAATGTTGATGAAGGACAGTTGTTGGACATACTCAAAAAAAGAGCAAAACCTATTCTAAACTATGCATGGTACTAAAGAACAGAAAATGCAAAGTTTTATAAGGACTCATAGCAAGGAACTAAACCACAACATGAAATCAATAACTCATAACATAAACCCATCCAATTCATTCATCAGAAATATGTTGGAATAGTTTGAGAAAAGGACAAGTTTAGTGCAAATGAAGTTCTCCTAAGTAAACAATCATCTTACAATATTACAAAGAATCTCATCCATGGCTAGAAGTTTATTGGAACACAGTTGAAAGAGATTATTTTTAACACAATAAGATTTTTACTCTGAATTGACTTGTAATGCTAAGATTAGTCCATTCTGCAGCTCAGCTTATCACTACTAAGCCTCATTTGAAAGTTAGAGATTTTCTATAATAGTTTTGGGAAAAAGGCTTATTTTTTAAATTGCAAAAGATCGTAGACCAATCAAGGCCTTAAACTGATATCACTAATTCCTGTCCAGATGATTATGTATTAATAGAAAGTCAGAACAAGATTAGTTTATAAACAATGAAGGTCGTGAAATTTAATATTGACAATGAATACAACCTAAAGAACAATGGATAACACTGAGAATGCAATTGATCAAACTTGAAACACAGTGACCACAACTAAAATACAATGCCATTAACCTAACTTGAAATATAGTGAACAAAGTTGAACTAGAATGCCACTAATCTAACTTGAAATGTAGTGAACAGAGTTGAACTAAAATACCACTAATCTAACTTGAAATGCAATGAATTAAAACTAAACTAGAGTTCCATTATCAAAATTGAAATATAGTGACAGAATTAAACTAAAATGACATCTACCTCCGGAGTGCTACAGCTAGACTAAAGATGCAACTAATCACTAAAATGTTTCAGCTCTGTCTCATTCGGAATTAGTGGTATTTTGGAATAGTTTGTAGAACAGGACTGGCTGCAACATGTTATGTAAATGAGCATGAAAGCATACAATTCAACAAAACACAACAAAGATCTAAAACACCACAGTTATGTCTCATCCAAAGTTAGTGATATTTTGGAAGAGTTTATAAGATCATGACTAGTTGTAACAACTGATGTAATTGAGCACAAGAACATAAAAATAACTCCTAAAATACTACAGTTACACCTCATTCGACATTAGTGATATTTTGGAATAATATGTAAGAACGAGACTAAATTGTAGCATCTAATGCAAATGAATATAAAACTCAAAGTTCAGAAAGTCAATTAAACTAGGAATGAAACGAGGCTAAATTACTTATCTAAATTATATGAACAAAGCTCCTCAGGTAGCAGGGGCCCTCTACCACCGGATTAGCATGCAAATCTACTCAAGATTGACTCATATCGTGCAATAAAATGATGCTTCTTTCATTAAAGGAGAATTATTTCAAAACAGAGTATCATGGTTCTCTGAAATCTAGCAACAAAAAAAAATCTAACCAACTGTTTCTCGGTCTCCCAAGTCAAACTTATAATGAAATTACATAACTACTCTTTGAGAAAAACGGGGATAAGTTTCTTTCCCACTTCTAATAAAATTAAAACTCTTATTAACAGTCTTTTGCTTTACTACGGACATCTGTAGAGTCTGTGTTTTGATAGGAAACTGCTTCTCTTCTACATGCATAACCGCTTAGAGACTTTAACTCAAACTTCGTGGGGAGCAAGAGATGATGGGGAAGTGTTGTGGATTTCACCCATATGCCTTTTTCTTTGCAGTGACACCTAGAACCTACATAAACATGAAGATGGCTGTAGAACAGATGAGTGGCTACGGAATGCCTGTATTCTGTAGTCGAGTCTTAGTCAAAATTACTACACCAACAAAATCATGAAAACATAGCAAGTTAGTCATTATATAAATTCTTAAAGAAATTTTAATTAATCCTATTGATCAGTTAAGCCTGTAATTGATGATGGACAAAGAAAATGAAGTGGAATGTGGTGAAAGAAAAGAACATCTTTGGGGCTCAACATACCCCCACTGCAAGGTTTTTGCATGTCCTCATGCAACTACTCCATGTACTCTGAGACCTCTGCTAGGACATCCAACCCTCTTCTTCTGCTTTGCCTGATAGTCAATGGTCTTCTAGGCTTCCTTATGACTAAATTGAATCTTAAATTTGTAAGTGCCCTGACTAACTTTTTGTTTTTCTTCTTCAATTTTTCACTGGCCTTGTACAATTTCTCCATTTGTAAAGATAGAGTTGAATTCATATCACTTTTTAGTTTCACCCGCTCCCTCAAAATGTCATTCTCATTCTTGATATGCCTATTGAGTACTTCTAACTCATACTTATCTCTTCTTAGCACATCGATTTCAGATTTTGGTGGGCTAGGAGTTCTGTCTCTACTTTATGAAGCTCTCCTCTCTAATGAATCAATATAATTGTAAACTTGTTGCTGTGCTGGGTCAATTTATGGAGTTGCTTCATCCTCAATGTTTATGATCCCTGTTTGTCTAACCTCTGTTTTCTTTAGTATACCTCTAAGTCTATGGCTCCGTCTTGGTTGAGATGTCCCTTCACCTCTTTCTTTGGCATATCTTTTTATTATCCTCTCCTTCTTAAGTTGTTTCTTTATTTGAGCCAATGTCTCAGAAATCATCTCTTCACTGTCCTCTTGAATTGATTTACCAATTTCAACTTCAATAGCTTTGGAAATTTCCCTTCTTCTGCTTCTTCTTGTAGGTTTGCTTTTAGGTGGAGATTATTTGGGTTCCTCAAAATGGTTCCTCACTAGAAACTCTTCCCAATTATCTCCCATTTTCCTCAAATGATGTTCAATTAAGATTTTGACTAAACCATGGTGATAGAAAGTTGCTTCTAGAAATTGAACCATTTTTTGAACATTTGAGGCCATTCTTTTCAAACTATGAAGTAGGAAAAAGGGAAAATTAATTTCCTCATCTAAGAAATGCATCATTAACCGAATATGATAGACATAGAGGATACCAAATCTACCTTCACAAGTGATAAATTTTTGCAGAATGAGAAACATGTTCCTCCACTTATTCTTTAATGCCAAGCTAGGAATACCCTTTTTAAAAATGGAAACATCCATACCTGGAGTTTTAAGCATTTGCCTCCATGCTTCGTTATGGAATTTCCTATTTTTGAACCACCTTTCTCCTTGTCTAGGTAATTTTGTTTCCTCTGCAATGAAATCCTCTATAACAGTGAATTTAATGTCTCCTATTTCGACCTCGGCTCTATTGAAGGACCTTGCAAATGTTTTAGTCACCTCTTTGTGAAAACCACTAAATTTCTCCAAAAATTGCAACCAACCAGCCTGCTGTAGCATTTCTCTGATTTGTAGATAACCTTCCAAGTACTTGGCTCCAACTGGTTCGGTCCTCACTATGAGACCCATAGCTTCTCTTTTCAACCTTCAAATTACTGCTCCTCTGCTCACGATGAAAATGGCTGTTAAAGAGATTTTTCTACTCCAGAGATGTTTCCTCTATTTTACAGACCGAAATGGCTAAGTATTGGCTACGAAAAGGAATGATATGGAGCGGTGATGAAATGAGTGTAATGCGGTGAGGATAGTTCACACGGATTAATGAGTTGAAAGCTATCATGGAAGAAAAGACCGCGGAGATATTTCGTTAAGAAATTCAAAATCATCACTAAATACTTCGGCATAATGACGTGATTGATCAAATCACTTCAATACTTTAACCATTAAGTTTTAAATGATAATCGGATATGGCAATATGGAAGGGTTTTTTGTTCAAAGTTTTTATGATATGGTTGTTAGGCATGGTCAACACGACTAATTAAAATAACCTTTTTGAATCATATATGACTTAACTATGCTAAAATTTTCATGATTTGTCACCATAATAATTTCATACCTTTGCCTTTCCTTTGATTTTCTTTGTGGTTTCGATATGCCTTGTCCTCAATCATTGATCTTCAGTTCCTCATAACTCTTTGATTTTGCTTGTTGTTTTGAATATGCAGGATCAATTTGCTGCTAAATCAAATGTTTACTGGATAGTGCCTTTAGGGTCTCTGGCTGCAGAATGTATGTCTGGCTGCAGAATGTCTTCCTAGATGCAGAATGTCTGATTGATTGCAGAATGTACCTATAGAAGTCTTGAAACATGAAATGGAATGGTTTGAAGCATGAATAGAATGATGGAATATTGTATGAAATGAATTAAAAATGGATAATGAAATATGGTGTAATGGAGTATGGGTGAAGTGAATAATAGAATGAAATGAATCACAATTATGAAGTGGAGTGAAAAAGTGGCCTGCAACTTCTGATCTGTATCATTCAATTGCAGAAAGAAATCAATCTTAAAACTTTGAGATGGAAATGAGGTGGACCATGGAATGAAATGAAGTATGGATGAATGAAATGAAATGGAGTATGAAATGAAATGGAGTATGAATGAATGGAGTGAAATGGATCATAAGTGGGATGTGAATCACTTACGATTTTATGATAGCTGCTTGCAGAGAAAAAAACAAACTTGAAAAGCTAAAGTGTCAGAAAGAATCTGATTTTCACTCTATTTTTTTTGTATAAACATGCTAATCAGAGATTAGTTTTCATGTTTATACTTTATTTTTATTTTTATTTTTATTTATTACTTTTATTTTTTCAAATATCCGACTTCAGAAAATTCAATTAAGTTGATGAAGAAGAAAAATTCTTCTTCATTAACTTCACATCACTGTTTTCCTGGAATTTCTTGACAAATTCTTCTCTTGAGAGTGGCTTATGATACAGCTTCAATCTATGACCATTCACAAGAAAAGTGACATTCTCTTCATCTATTTTCCTGATTTTTATTGCTCCATTATAAAAAATTCTTATAATTTCATATGGCCCAAGCCAATGTGTTTGGAATTTACCTTGAAAATCCTTGAACTTTGAATCAAACAAGAGAGCCTAGTCACCTTCTTTGAATTTCTTTTCCTTGATGTATTTGTCATGCCATATAGTCCTTTGCTGTTGGATTATACTTGTTTTCTGAACTGCATCTTGTCTGATCTCATCCAATTCATTAATCTGCTCCAATCTGTGCTTTTGTGCCTCTGTTAGATCGAGTCCAAGCTGAACTGCCATTTTGAAAGTTTGGATTTGGAACTCTATGGGAAATAAAACTTGCTTCCCATAAACAAGTTCATAAGGAGTATGGCCTGTTGTGCTTCTTCATGTAGTTCTATAGTCCCACAAGGCTTCAGGAAGCCTATCTGCCCAATCTCTTCTATGCAAATGAACAGTTTTTGTTAGGATCCCTTCAATGACTTTATTAGTAGATTCCACTTGACCATTTTCTTGTGGATGATAGGGAGTATATTTTCTGTGTCTGATTTTGTACCTCTCCATCATTTGTTCCACTATATTTGATGTAAATTGAGCTCCTCGATCTGTAACAATTTCCCTTGGGACACCAAAACGAGTAAAAATATCCTCAAAAAGAAAATTAACTACAGATGCTTCAGTAGCAGAAAGTAATGGCTTGGCCTCTACCCATTTGGTAACATAATCAGTGCAAACTAATATATATTTCTTTTGTCTTGATGGAGGACTAATAGGTCCTACAAAATCTAAAGCCCATTTTTCAAAAGATTCAATATGTACCTGAGGCTGCAATGGCATCTCACCTGAAGGAGAAGGTTTCCCTACCCTTTGGCAACTGTCACACCTTTTGACATACTCTTTAGCATCTTTGAAAAGGGATGGCCAATAATATCCTAAATGAAGGATCTTATAGGCTATCCTCTTATCAGCAAAGTGTCCGCCACAAGGTTCATCATGACATGCTTTGAGAATCTCAGGCATCTCATCTTCCCGAACACATCTCCTAATGATCAAATTTGGACTTGTCTTGTACAACTCATTAGCAACCCATGAATATTTTGCACTGTCATAAATGATTTTTCTTTTATCTCTTGCATTCATTATTGAAGGAAATTTTCCTGAAACTAAATAATTAGCAATGTTAGCAAACCAAGGAGTTTGGGTAGAAATTGCAAAAAGATATTCATCAGGAAATTGATCTTCAACTGGAGTGTCATCTTTGATGTTTTGGAGTCTAGATAGGAAATCAACTACTGTGTTTTGTTTTCCAGGCCTATCTAGAATGGTAACGTTGAATTCTTGTAAAAGCAATAACCATCTTATGACTCTGCCATTAGTAATTGATTTATTCATTAGATATCTAATTACAGAGTGATCTGTGTGAACAAAAGTTTCATAGCCTGTTATATAGTGTCTAAATTTGTTTATGGCATGAACAACGGCTAAAAACTCTTTTTCAGTTACAGTATAGTTTAACTCTGAAGGAGTCAAATTTTTACTGGTATAGTAGATGGCATAAGGAATCAGGTATTTTTGTCCCAATACTGCTCCTAGAGCTGTATCTGAGGCATATGTTGAAATATGAAAAGGTAACTTCCAGTTAGGTCCCCTTAAAATAGGTGCTTCAGAAATTTTTGTTTTCAGGGTCTCAAAGGCTAACTGGCAATCAGGATTCCACTTGAATTCACAATCTTTGGTAAGTAATTTGAAAAGTGGAGATGCTATCTTGGTGAATTTTTCTATAAACCTTCGATAATATCCTGTAAATCCTAGAAAAATCCTAACATCTTTTTGACAACTTGGAATAGATAAGTTAGAGATGACTTCAACTTTTGACTCATCAACTCTAATCCCATCCCCTGAAATGTGATGTCCTAAAACAATTCCTTCAATAAACATCATAAAACACTTCTCATGACTTAGTGAAAGATTTGCTTCTTTACATCTCTTTAAGACTTTTTCCAAGTTTGCTAAGGCTTCTTCAAATGTGTTTCCATAAACTGTGAAATCATCCATATATACCTCTACACAATCATGTATTAGATCTGAAAAAATTCCTAGTACTCCCCTTTGAAATGTTGCGGGTGCATTTCATAGTCCAAATGGCAATAATCAGTAAGCATAGGTACCCCAAGGATAGGTAAATGTGGTTTTGTCTTGATCTTCCAGTTCTACTTGGATTTTATTATAACCACTAAACCCATCTAAAAATGAGAAGTACTTTTTTCCAGCTAATGTATCTAACACCTAATCTATGAAAGATAGGGGAAAATTATCTTTAAGAGTAGCTTTGTTTAATTCCCGGTAGTAAATACATACCCTCCATTTACCATTTTTCTTTGGCACAATTACCAAAGGAGAAACCCACTGACTATCTGAAATGGGATAGATAAAGTTGACATTCAATAATTTCTGCAATTCTTCTTTAACAATCTCCCTAAGATTTGGATTCATCCTTCTCTAAGGTTGTCTGATTGGTTTACAATTTTCCTCTATGTAGATGTGATGAGTGCAAGTCTTGGGGCTTATCCCTTTCATATCAGTGTACTCCCATGCACATGCAGAAGAATGTCTCTGTAATATCTTGACTAGCTCTTCTTGTTGAGATTTCTCTAGGTTCTTGTTTATGTTTAAAGTTTTGCCTGGAAATATCTCAATTGTAGAGCTGCCAAATTTATCCATGGAATAGAGAGACATCTGCCTTGATGAAAAAAACTCAATGTTGGATTCTTCTTGAAATTGTTCATGTTTATATTCCGAAGAGGATTCAAATTTTTCCAAGGTATTTAGAATTTGGCTATCTTCACTAATTTCTGAAATTGTGAAGAGAGGTTGTAAGTCTTCTTCATCCTCTATCCATTGAGTATCATCTAATTCTGTAATTTTTCTTGCCGGAGGATACAAGGTAAATTTCTTGGTTGAACTACCATCAGAGATGTACATATCACCGGATCTACAACTAATGAAGGCATCAGTTTTAGCCAACCAAGGTATTCCTAATATAATAGGGTGTCCTCCTAGATTATTCTTAGGAGTTAGGATCATAAAATCCACAGGGTACTCCCAAGAATCTAGGGACACTGGAATGTCTTCTATTACCCCATCAGGTTTGACCACAGATCTGTCTGCTAATTGTAATAATGTGGGTGTAAAAAGAAGATTAGGAAGTTTCATTTTATCCATGATTTGTCTACTCATGATATTGATTGCTTCTCCTAAATCAATGAGTGTGTTTTGGATTTCAATTCCATTGATGTGAGTTTTGACAACTGGATTTCCTAGGTCTAGATACTGTGGAATAGCAATCGTACCCATCATGATATCTGCCATTTTTCCTGCCAGTTGATATTCTTTTTCTTGTTTTTTTCATGTTCAACTCCTTTATTGTTTTTGTAAAGATTGGAATTTCCTTGATGGCTTGCAATAATGGGATCTTAATACAAACATTTCTCAGCTCATCTAGGAAATCATAATTAGGCATCATAATTTGTTTTTATACACCCCTATCAATTTGTAATCTTTTTGGGAAGGGAGGTGTAGAATTGGATGTTGATGGATGCTCTAATATAGGAGTTGATATTATTGGTTATTTTTGTTTTGATTTTTCAATGTTTGGGTCTTGGAAAGTTGTGTTCTCTTCAAGAATTGTATTTACCTGTAGAGAATCTTCCTCAGAATTGTCTTGCTCTTGTATGATTACAGCAGGTTTCCTCTTTTCAAGTATCCTTCCAGACCTAAGTTGAACATCACTAAGGTCTAAAGGAGTTGTCTAATAAGTTGGAAATTGTTGGCCTTCTATCATGTATGTGTTCTGAGGATTTTTATTGTTGGGGTTTGGTATGGGTTGGGCAGGCAACTGATTTTTATTCTGAGGAAATGGTAATGGAAGTGGTTGATTTTGATGTTGTGGATTTTGAGGATTTTGTTGAAAATTTTGTTGAGGAGGGAAATGTGGATATGGTGGATAGGATGGTGGATATTGGTAATACTGAGAGTATCTTCCATAGGGATTTTGTGCTCCTTGCGCCCAAGTTTTTGATTGATTTTGAAATTGGGGCCAAGGTTGCTGCCAAGGATTCCAATTTGGTGGAGGTTGATTATACATTTGATCATGGAATCCTTGTGTTTGAGGTCCTTGCCAAGGCCTTCTAGAGAAAAAATTGAGAGATTCTGTGGAACTTGAAGGAGTATTTTCTTGAAAGACAACTTTAAGACTAGGAAGTGAAGGAAAACTCTTGGTCTCATGTTCTTCTGAACAAATTACACAAGTCTCCACAACTTTGGCATCCAAAGGGCACTCTCTCAAGGCATGTTTCTTTCTACATCTGGGACAAAATATTGCTAAGGCATCAGATTCAGATTTTTGCTTGTTTTGTAACTTAAGGGTGTCTATTTGTTCACTAAGACTCCCCAAGATATCAAATTTGAATTCATCAAGCATATGTCCTATTTCTGCCCTACTTACTGTCCCAGAAGCGTACTTACTTTCCCTTGCAAGAGCAGGGTCTCTTGGTCCTTTTACAGTTTTAGACTTCCCTCTTGAAAGGTTGATACATAATTCAGCTATTTTAGGTAATGTAAGCTGAGATATATCCCCTTTTCCCATCATGTTAAGGATATCTAACCATTCATCCCTAATTTTCTTCAACAAGAGAGCTTTTAAAGTGTCTTGGTCTAGGTTTTCCATTTTTTCTCTTTTGATGTTGTAGTTAAATCTCTCCAACAAATCTTCCAGATTTTCATCTTCTTTTTGTAGCATTTTAAACACTTCCTCCTTATGGTTGACTGGCATACAGTAATCCAAATACCTCTCTAGAAATGCTTGTTTCATGTCTTCCCATGTCCTAATAGAATTGTTGATCAAACTCATAAACCATTTTAATGCTGCTCCTTTCAATGTTGAAGGGAATAGTTTAAGTTTTTGGGCATCTTGTAAGTAGTCATAGGTTCTACATAGGACTTCAAATTCAAATAGGAAGGTTTCAGAATCTTCAGTTTTAAGTCCATAAAAGTTTGGAAGGACAGAGGGTGAAATGTTTTTCATAGTTGCATTGGTTTCTTCATCTACTATAGGAAACCCAAAAGAGCTTCCCATTTCTCTTCTACCTCTTCCTTTGCCTCCTTCTCCTTCTACACCTCTACCTCCTTCTCCTCTACCTCTACCTCTACCCCCTCCAAATAGTGTGTGTTCTCCATTAAAAACTCCTCCTCCCCCCTCTTCTTCCATAGTTGATTCTTCTGTAGAAGTTGAAAATTTTATGTCCCTAGCAGGGGTTCCTGAATCTCCTTCTAAGACAGGTTCAGTGGGTAAAGTGGAAGGTCTTTCTAATGGAATATATGATCTTAAGTTCTCTGGAAGTCTAGGATCAATAAAGGATGGAATGTGGGTTTGAGTTGGAGGTGTGCTGGCTCTAGGTCTTGGTGAAACAAGTGGTGTTCTAGGAATCAAGCTTCTGCTTCTTATGAATCTACCCCTTGAGTCTCTTTCTCTACGCATATCATTGTTTTTGGGTGGTAAGAAACAAGGCTACCTAGTTACACTTCCCTGACAAAGGCGCCAAAATGTAGTGCTCAACTTAGTGTTCATAAATTGAGGTCATTAATTGTCAACCAGGGCTAGTAAACTGCTGAAGTGAGGTGCACCATATGTGCCTAGGTATATTTTTCTCACTATGTTTTGTTTAGTGTTTTTTTCTGATGTTTTTGGTTTTATGGTTTTATATTAAAAAAGAAAGAACTAAATGTTGATGAAGAACAGTTGTTGGACATACTAAGAATAGAGCAAAACCTATTCTAAACTATGCATGGTACTAAAGAACAGAAAATGAAAAGTTTGATAAGGACTCATAGCAAGGAACTAAACCAAAACATGAACTAAATAACTCATAACATAAACCCATCCAATTCATTCATCAGAAACATGTTGGAATAGTTTGAGAAAAGGACAAGTTTAGTGCAAATGAAGTTCTCCTAAGTAAACAATCATCTTACAATATTACAAAGAATCTCATCCATGGCTAGAAGTTTATTGGAACACAGTTGAAAGAGATTATTTGTAACACAATAAGATTTTTACTCTGAATTGACATGTAATACTAAGATTAGTCCATTGTGAAGCTCAGCTTATCACTACTAAGCCTCATCTAAAAGTTAGATATTTTCTATAATAATTTTGGGAAAAAGGCTTATTTGTGAAATTGCAAAAGATTGCAGAACAATCAAGGCCTTAAACTGATATCACTAATTCCTGTCCAGATGATGATGTATTAATAGAAAGTTAGAACAAGATTAGTTTGTAAACAATGAAGGCCGTGAAATTTAATATTGACAATGAATACAACCTAAAGAACAATGGATAACACTGAGAATGCAATTGATCAAACTTGAAACACAGTGACCAAAACTAAAATACAATGCCATTAACCTAACTTGAAATATAGTCAACAAAGTTGAACTAGAATGCCACTAATCTAACTTGAAATGCAGTGAACAGAGTTGAACTAAAATACCACTAATCTAACTTGAAATGCAATGGATTAAAACTGAACTAGAGTGCCATTATCAAACTTGAAATATAGTGACAGAATTAAACTAAAATGACATCTACCTCCGGAGTGCTACAACTAGACTAAAGATGCAACTAATCACTAAAATGTTTCAGCTCTGTCTCATTCAGAATTAGTGGTATTTTGGAATAGTTTGTAGAACAGGAATGGCTGCAACATGTTATGTAAATGAGCATGAAACCATGCAATTCAACAAAACACAACAAATCTCTAAAACACCACAGCTATGTCTCATCCGAAGTTAGTGATATTTTGGAAGAGTTTATAAGATCATGACTAGCTGTAACAACTGATGTAATTGAGCACAAGAATGTAAAACTAACTCCTAAAATACTACAGTTACACCTCATTTGACATTAGTGATATTTTGGAATAATATGTAAGAACGAGACTAAACTGTAGCATCTAATGCAAATGAATATAAAACTCAAAGTTTAGAAAGTCAATTAAACTAGAAATGAAACGAGGCTAAATTACTTATCTAAATTATATGAACAAAGCTCCTCAGGTAGCAGGGGCCCTCTACCACCGGAGTAGCACGCAAATCTACTCAAGATTGACTCAGCTCGTGCAATAAAATGATGTTTCTTTCATTAAAGGAGAAATTCTTCAAAACAGAGTATTTACGGCCTTCAAAGATCTAGCAACAAAACAAAATCTAACCAACAGTTTCTTGGTCTCCCGAGTCATACTTATAATGAAGTTACATAACTACTCTTTGAGAAAAATGGGGATAAGTGTCTTTCCCACTTCTAATCAAATTAAAACTCTTATTAACAGTCTTGTGCTTTACTGCGGACATCTGTAGAGTCCGTGTTTTGATAGGAAACTGCTTCTCTTCTACGTGCATAACCGCTTAGAGACTTTAACTCAAACTTCGTGGGGAGCAAGAGATGATGGAGAAGTGTTGTGGATTTCACCCATATGCCTTTTTCTTTACAGTGACACCTGGAACCTACATAAACATGAGGATGGTTGCAGAACAGACGACTGGCTACGAAATGCTTGTATTTTGTAGCCAAGTCTTAGTCAAAATTACTACACCAAAAAAATCATGAAAACATAGCAAGTTAGTCATTATATAAATTCTTAAAGAAATTTTAATTAATCCTATTGATCAGTTAAGCCTGTAATTGATGAGGGACAAAGAAAATGAAGTGGAATGTGGTGAAAGAGAAGAACATCTTTGGGGCTCAACATGCTCTACGGAAATTAATTCACAATTTAGAACAATAATAAAGGACATGCATCAATCACATACACGAGAACACATATTTATCTAGGGGAAACCAACTCGTAAAAACCATTTAAGCATGCTTGCATTAATAGTATGAATAAATAACATATTACAATTGCTATCTCACTCTAAGCTTAAATTTCAAGTGAATAACCTATCTCTTTCCTCAAAAAGAAGCTCTAACCCAGACTTAATTAAATTTTTCCTCTGCTTCAGCCCCTATTTCCTTGTGAAAATCCCGAGGAATTAGGCCACTATTTTTAAGGATTTTTATTCTAATTGATTTTACAATTCCCAAGGTTGATCCTATGACTGCATGTAACACCTGTACACTCAATAATAGTTAACAACTAATGTTACACTGCCTTGGAATCTCCACTATGACTAGGGAACTAGAATTCTCTATATGCACTAGCTATTTTGGGTTGATTAATTAGTTAAATCGATGATCACTGAGTTAGATTGTTTTCCCGCTGCACAACTAACCTCCAACTAGTTCCATATACAGTTAGAACTAGCTTAACCATATACAAATGGAAATAAGTGACCTTGATTACTACAATTTAGAAATCACACATGGTTAACTGAACTCCAAGCCCTGTAACATGAATTTACTAAGCTAAATGAGTGACAAGAGTCATGTATCCTCAGTTAAATACCTCCAAGTTGTTTTCTAATGTGAAAATTATAATTTTCTCAATTTGACAAAGGAAAATTCAAATAGAGACTTTATTGCTACACTTATTAACACTCTCTCTTAGCAAGAAAGGGATTTTCAACCACCCCTATCCTGCACCTATGGAATTTGAACTTTCCTCTTCACAAATCCTTTATCCAGATGTCAGCATTGTGTTCCTATATCAGAATGTATTGTAGAAAAATTATCCTCCTCCGAACATAGTCCTATAAATGATGATACCGAGTATCTATATGCTTGGATGTATTGTGAAATACTGGATTCTCAGAGTGATTAATGCAACTTTATTATCACAATAGATGATAGTTGGATCCAACGTCTGAACAAATAGTCCCACAAGTATATTTTTCATCCAAATCGCCTCACATGCTGCTTGAATTGCAACAATGTATTCTATTTCTGTAGAGTCGAGCACCATAGATATTGAATTCTGGATATACCAAGAAGCCGTTGCAGACCCAACACTGGAAATTCCACTTGATGTACTCTTTCAGTCATGTGGAATTCTTACACAATTTGCTTCTATGAGGAGATACAACTTCACACCCTCTATCTGTTTGTACCATAATCCATACTGGGTAGTGCTTTTGAGGTACCATAAAACATGCTTAGCTTCCTTCTATTACAATTTGGTTGACCTAACCATCACTTGGCCTAGTTGGTTGACTACATAAGACATATCTAGGCATGTGTTCACCAAATAGATCAGTGAACCCACTAGCTAGCGGTAATGGTAGCATCAACCTCTTCACCTAAAGTGGCATAATCCTTCCTCTAATTGGTAACTAGAGGTGTCTCGATGGTTTTACAACTATCCATGAAAAATATTTGTAGTATCTTGGTGAAATTCTAGCCTTGGGAAGAAAATAATTCCTTATCGCCTTGCCATACTTCCAACCTGAGGAAGTAGTGCATGAGACCCATGTCCTTCATCTTAAATTCCATTGCAATTTCCTCCTTGCAAGAGATCATCACCTTCTCATCACCTATCGATACTAAGTCATCAAAATATAAAAGAATGATAAGAATTTCACCTTCTACAAAAATATGATAGAGGTTCCATCAACTTCACTTTTGGTAAAGCCCAAACTAGTGAGATAATTGTCAATCTTAGTGTACCAAGCTTGGGGCTCCTGTTTGAGACTGTACAATACTCGATTGAGTATGCACACATGATACTCCCAATAAAATGTCTCAAAAAATTCTATTTTCTTGATGTACACTTCCTCCTCAATAAAACCAATGAGAAATGTTTCTTTTTTACATCCATCTAGTGGATCTTCAACTCCGTCTGCACAAATAGTGCAATAATTATCTAATGGATGAATACCTTTCTATAGGAGCAAAAATTTACTCATAATCAATTCCATCAACTTGAGAGAATCCTTTGGCCACAAATATGGCCTTATAATTCTCTATGCTTTTTTCTGTTGCATGATTAACCTTGAAGATCCATCTCGAACCCACAACTCATTTATTTGCTAGTCTTGGGACCACTTCCCAAACATTTTTCTTTACAATGGATTCATATATTTTGACCATTTCATCAATCCAAATAGGTTTGTCAATTGCTTCCTAGAAATAGGATGGCTTAGTCTCTACAAGCTTAGTTATTAGATCCATGTAGCCAATGTACCTCTTAGGTTACATCATTTTCCTATGCAAATTTGGAGCTCCCACATTCTCGCTCACATCCTGAACTAATATATCATCTTCCCAGGTTCTTTTTCTTCCTTCTCTCAATGTTTCTTCTTAAGTGAATGTCTCCACTCTTCCTCCTCTTCACTCCTCAATTTATGGTTACTCCACAACTTCCTGAGGCTCCTCTTGAGGCTCCTTCTTTGGAGCTAAAAGCTCCTCTTCTAGTGGCATTTGAATCTATCTCTAAAGAGAGCACCTCATCGCTTTCTCCTCATCAAAATTTACATTCCGTGGAACAACTATAATTATGAGGGAAGGTTAGTATACCCGATAATTATGTGAAGTTTCAATGTAACCCACAAAAACTCCCAACTCTATTGTCAGGCCAACTTTCTTCCTTGAATATTTTGAGAGATGGTAGTAAAAAAAGGCTCGAAAAACTATGAAGTGAGACACGTCTGACTTTATCCACGAGGAAGCCTCCTTCAGTGTAATCATACTAAGAATCTAATGAGGACTCTGGTTTTTCAGGTAGAATGTTTCGTTACATGCCTCTACCCAAAAATGCAATGGTGGGCCTTGGACATGTAGCATAGGTCTCACAACTCCTACAATTCTCTGGTTCTTTCTTTCAACTACCCAATTCTTCTGTGGGTTGTGCGGTGTTGTCAGATCTCTTCAAATGCCTTATTTCACACACAAATACTTGAAGTCATTTGAAACATACTCACATCCATTTTTTCTCCTGACAGCCTGCACCTTCTTATCGTTCTCTTTCTCAACTAGTACCTTGAATTCTACAAAATTTGAGAATGTCTCATCCTTATTCTACATGAAGAATATCCAACGCTTCCTTAAGAAATCATCAATAAAAATAAAAAAATATTTATGTATGGTAACAGTGGTTGTTGAGAAAGGTCCGCAAACATCAAAGTGGACTCTTTCCAATACTGCATGTGATTTGTTGTCTCGATCCTGGAATGTGGATTTTACATACTTCCACAAGGTACAATCCTTGCGTATATCCTGCTACTCAAATTCTCTTTTATAGAGGCCAGTGGTTATTTGCTGCATAATATTTAAGGCACCATGATGCAGGTGACCTAATCTCATGTGACAAAGGTCACCAACATCATGACTCTGCACTTTCTCTTCCTCATTTCTTAATGCAACACAATCTTCCACATCAAGTTTATATAGGTTCTTCACATGAAACTCGATTTGCTTCACCTTTCTAGTGGCTACGTGTCTCAATAATTATTTCCCTTTGTTGAATATCACATCATAACCACAGTCTTCCAAAACTTCTGCAGAGTGAGATTCTTCTTTAGGCCTGGAACAAACATGATATCTTTGAGGTGAAGAGGGGATCCAAACTCACTCTTCAAGGTTATTGTAACAAACCCAGTAGCAATTTACCTTCCATCGTCCCCAAGATCAACATAAATCTAGAGATATTTCTCCTCCATGTCAGTAAAAACCGCTCTCCACCCTATCATGTGGAATGAGGAACCAAAATCCAAGTACCACATACTTCCCAACACAGTGCTGACCATGCACGCGATAAGGGAGAAATGCGATAAGGGATAAATCTAGCTCAAACTATGAATCCATAGCTTCACCTGCTGCTCGTCATGAGTTCTTCTTGGTATAATTTTTGTGTGGACACTTTATAACATAACGCCAGAATTCATGACAATTGAAGCATTGTATTTTGAACAATTCTTTCTTCTTGCCCCCTTGGCTAGATTCTAGTTTTGTTTGAGACTTATTCCCTTTTCCCTTCTTTCCCTTTTCAACCAAGATCCCAACTCACTCTTAAAGGTTATTGTAACAAAAACAATAGAAATGTACCTTCCGTCATCCTCAAGGTCAATATGGATCTAGACATATTTCTCCTCCAAGTCACTAAAAATTGCTCTCCATCCTGTCATGTGGAATGAGGAACTAGAATCCAAGTACCACATACTTCCCAACACAGTGCTAACCATGCATGCGATAAGGGAGAAATATAGCTCAAACTATGAATCCATAACTTCACCTACTGCTCCTCTTGAGTTCTTCTTGATATACTTTTTGTGTGGACACTTTATAACATAATGCTAGAATTCATGACAACTGAAGCATTTTATTTTGGAAAAATCTTTCTTCTTACCCCCTTGGCTGGATTCTGGTTTTGTTTGAGACTTATTCCATTTTCCCTTCTTTCCCTTTCCAACCATTGAAAATTTTTCTTCATCCTCTCCCATAGATGAACTTTCATCTTTGGTATTCCACTCAATCTCTTCTTGTACCAAATCAAACCACAAACATTCCTAATTCGGTAAATTATCCCCCCTATTCACCGAGTCCTGGTAGTTATGCTAGATTTTGGCAACACGTAGAAGACCCAGGCTCACCAATTTATATTCTGCAACATTCACACCAACCCTTCCAAGCTCATCCCAAACTTGTGTAAATATAGTGAGATATTTCAGAATAGTATCATTATTATACATCTTGATATTTCGAAATTTGTCTTTGAGGGCCAATTTTCTATGGTCACTGTTATTCTCTAATAACTCCATCTGTTCATTCCACATTGTGAAAATATTTTATTTTGCATGGATATTTTAGAAAACGTGGTCTCGCACTCCCTCTAAAATAATTCTCCTCTCCTTGGCTACATCTGTCTTTCATTGGGCTAGGTTTTGTGCATCAGTTGATCATAGTTTTGGAATGTTTGTCTTAAAATATTCCAACAATTTGTTGTCATCAAACCCCATTTCCATGCAATCCTTCCAAGGCATAGTCTAATATGAGCCCATTAAAGGTTATTCTCCAAACTCTAAGGAGATTTTATTACACTGAAGTTGCAATATGAATATTTCGACAAGGAACAATGCCAAAATTCTTGTTCTAATATGAATATTTCTCTGATACCATGGAGAAATATGGTGATAGATTCATAACTTCTCTAGAAATTTAATCTAAATCAAGAGAGATAATTCTAATCTACTTCTCAAATAAAGAGCATGCATCAATTTTTGGGTATGTGTTATATTCTTTCCACGACTAGTCACACGCCTTATTTTTTAGTGGGTGGACCTACCCATGGTTTTGTACATGGGTTTGCACATGGTTTTGGGGTATGATGGTTTTCGACCCCTGGTATTTTGCAGATTTGGTCAAGGGAACTACAGTTATGTTCTAATCCAAGGTTAATGGATTGGGGTTTATGTATGCTTCAGCATGTATATATATGTGTTGTAACACTAAAAGGAATATAATGAAAAATCAAGCTGGTCGTCCCGATTTGGGAGCCAGGGGAAAATATCTGTGTTTATCATTTTTATGTTTTATGCTCTTTCTATTGTTTATTTTATGTTTTAAGATTCATTTGTAGATAATTTCTGTACAGGGTTAATACCTACATTTGGCATCATATCTGTTTCAGCTTTAAGGGGACGCCTTTGCTGCTAAGGGTTTTTTTCTCAGGCCTGTCGTAGACCCTGTTCAGTGGGAGATCTGCGGGATCGATTCTTGTGGTGAAAGAAGATGGTGAGCAGTTGAAAGATAGAGATTGGGAAATTTAATGGTCAGGGTTTTGAGTTGTGGAAGTTCAAGATGGAGGACCTACTGGTCGATAAATATCAATAGATCATGGTAGATCTAGGTACTAAACCAACGATGATGTCAGATGAATATTGGAAGAATTTGGATCAGAAGGAGAAGAGAACAATATGGTTGTGTGTCTCCGATTCAATATTTCTGAATGTATCTGGGGAAGCTATGGAAAAGATTTTGTAGGAAAAACTTGGGAATCTGTACCAATGTAAGTCTGTGGTGAATAAATTGTTCTTGCGGAAAAAGTTGTATAACCTGAGGATGAAGGATGGAGACTTGGTGACAGAGAATCTGAATTTATTCAATACGGTGGTAAGTTAGCTGTCATCTATTGATATCAAAATCTCAGATGAAGATAAGTGAATCTTTTTTTTGTGTTCTCTACCAGATTCGTGGGACACTCTGGTTATTGCAATAGGTAGGAATACAACTACCTTGAATTTTTATGACATTGTCTCATCCTTGTTGTCGGAGGAAATGAGACGGAGGAATATGGAGGACCAGAATGGAGATGCCTTATTTGTATGAGGAAGGTACCAAAACAAAAAAAAGAATAAGGTTTCGAGTGGGAGATCTAAATCTAGAGGGAGATCTAAATCTCCTAGAAATTTTGTAAAGGTGTGATGGAAATGCAGAAAGGAAGGGCACTACAAAAAGGATTGCAGATTTAAAGCTCTTGAGAAAGGAAAGGGATGATGATGCTCCTGCTGCAAAGGAAAAAACCACCTCGGATGACGGTGGGGATGTGTATTTGGCTTCTTCTTCAAATACACATGTATATCATGAGTCATGGTTGATTGAATCAGGTGCATCCTTTCGGTGGGCGGACGCGCCCATGGTTTTGTGCATGGGTTTGCACATGGTTTTGGGGTACGATAGTTTTTGGCCTCTGGTATTTTGTAGATTCGGTCAAGGGAACTACGGTTATGTTCTAATCTAGGATTAATATATTGGGGTTCATGTATGCTTCGACATATATATATATATGTGTTGTAACACTAAAAGGAATATAATGAAAAATCAAGTTGGTCATCCCGATTTGGGATCCAGGGGAAAATCTCTATGTTTATCTATTTTATGTTTTATGTTCTCGCTATTGTTTATTTTCCATTTTAAGATTCGTTTGTAGATAATTTCTGTATAGGGTTAAAACCTACATCAATCCCATACTCAAGAACACATATTTATCTAGCGGAAACCAACTGGTAAAAACACCTTAAGCATGATTTCATTAATCATATGAATGAAGAACGTATTACAATTTCTAGCTCACACTGAGCTGAACCTGTAAGTGAATAACCTATCTCTCTACTCAATGAGAAGCTATGACCTAGGCTTAGTCAAAATTTTCCTCTTCTTGAGCCCCTATATCCTTTTGCAAATATTGAGGAATTAGGCCCCTATTTCTTAAAAAAATTTCTCAAATTTATTTCACAATTCCCAAGGTTGATCCTCTGACTGGATGCAACATATGTACACTCAAGATTAGTCTAAAACAAATGTTACACTGCCTTGAAATCTCCACCACAACAAGGGAACTCATATTCTCTGCATTCACTAGATATTTTGGGTTGATTGATCAACTAATTGGATGATTACTGAGTTAGACTATTGTCCCACTGCACAATTGACTCCAAATAGTTCTATCAACAATTAGAACTAGTTTAATTAAATAAAATAATTGACCTTGTTGATACAAATTAGCAGTCACTCATTATTAATTGAACTCCAAACCCTCTAACTTGAATTTACTGAGCTATCTGAGTGACAAGAGCCACGTCTCCTCAGTTAACTACCTCCAAGTTGTCTACTAATGTTGAAATTCGAATTTTCTTAATTTTACCAAGGAAATGTCAAATTGAGACTTCCTTGCTACACTTATCAACAATTTTTTAACAATTTTCATTCATTATAACATTGTCATTGTGTGGACCTTGGACGTATAGAAACAATCCATAGATTCAATTTTCTTCATAGTTGTTGTTTACTTTGCAAGGTTTTTTTTTTTGACATGTCTGGTCTTGAGCGGTATCATCATTCATTTTTCAACTTGAATTATTCCTATTTATTTTCTTTCAGAGAACCAGGTCAGCTACATGGTAGCATTCAATCTTCACAATTCAGTACTATCATACTAATATGTCTTTGTGTGTGTGTGTATGTGTAAATATAAATTTCATTGTTATTCAATAATTCTTCCGTGTGTTTTTATCTCAACCCTATGAATATGTCATAATTCTAGATTTTATTAGAAGGAGCGAGCTCATTAAGTATTTTTGAAGCATAAGAGTGAGATCATAGAGTGAGCCATTATTTATTCAATAGTTTTGTATATAATATAGACTAACATCCAAAACTAAGACTAGCCACAATGAGTCTTAAAGTATGCCATTTATTCCAATGCTACTTTTAAGTCATAAGATAATGTATGTGAGTAGAGCCATACAGTGTGATTTTCTACATGTTGTTTTGTGCCACAAACCATTATTGGAATAATGCGATGTAGGTTTAATGATACCAAACCAAGTATGTGATTCCATATCATTATACGATTCCATGCAACATTAACAACATATATTGAGTCAGGGTATTCAGATGGTAACGATGCATATGTTGTATAATGTGAATACCACAACACAAGCCATCCTTTTGAACTTGATATATGAACCATGCTTATATGATAAATTCATAAAGAATAATAATTAGTGAAATCCTTAGTTTATATATATGTGATTGATGTCGAATCGATTTTATAGATCAAATCACAGGTCTGAGCCAGTGATCATAGTGCACAGTGAGTCATGTGATGTTGAAATATTAATCTTAATCTCTGTTAGGTAGTTGTCATCACATTTAGTTCTCTTGTCCGATAAGTTTCATAGAAAGTTTATTTTATCTTCAGCTTAGTTGAATTTTACTCCAGTCATTTGTTATTGATGTTTACAATGTAATCTACTTAGATATTTTGAATATTGAGAAGAGTTATCTCTCCTCCAATTTTCGGTTTTCATTATTTGTCATGGTATTAAAGCTTAGCCCGTGTAAGAATCCTTGAGAGAAACATAGATATGACCGACGTTGTATAAGACTTTAGAGCAACAAAGTCAACAGAGTAAGAGAAATGTTTGAATCCTGTTGAAGCTCAGACATCGAGGATCTACAAAGGAGACATTTTTTTTTTGCATGAAGGGTAGTCGAAGTAATGCACCATATAGTTAAAGAAGGCGACATTGCTAACACATATAGAACTTACCAGAACTGCGTTAGTCCAAAGTTGTCCACATTATCCCAAAGCGTTATTAACGCACAAGCCCATTTCAATGAGCCACATTACTTCATAATCCTTACAACAATTTCAGTCATGTGCGACCCGTAATAGTAATAATCGTGTTAAATTCATTTACCAAAGGACGTGCCAAGAAAAAAGGATGTTCCAAAATTTGTGAATGTATTCCATGAATTTACTTTGAATTGTTTAAAATATTCAAAGCAATTTTTTAATGAAACAAAAAGCCTTGAACCTACATTACTTTTAGAAGCATTTCATAAAAGGGAGGAAGCCATTTAAAAAAAAAGGTACATATTTTTTTAGTTACCTACCATTTCAATGAGAGCAAGACAATTTAAAAAAAAAAGGTAATTTGAAACAGGAAAATCCTTTTCTTGAAGTGTTTTTTGAAATTTAAAATTTGTGAAGGTTAAAAGAAAGGAGAAAGTCGAATTTTTTTTAAGAAGACAATTTTTTAAGTTTAAAAGGAGATTTAAAAGAAGAGGTGCTCTTTTGCATTTGAATAAAGGGCTTCTTCCAGAACTTTGCTACATACCTTGACTCTGCTTGGGAAAAATTACGAGTTTTGGTCTTTAAGAATGAAGAAATTTCTGCAAGCCCAAGAATGTTGGGATACCTTGTCAAAAATTGATGTAGAGCCAACCCAAAAACAACTTGAAACCATGAATAATAATAAGAGAAATGTTGTTGCAAAACTAAGAAAGAAGGGGCATAAAGCCAAACGTTGGATATAAAACTCAGTCAATGACTCTATCTATGCCAAGATAATCAACACATCAACAACAAAAGAAGCTTGGGATATTTGAAAGTTGCATATCAAGGTAATGATACAATGAAGATAATTAAATTGCAAACATTGAGAGCACAATTTGAAACCCTAAATATGACTGACATAGAGAATGTAGATCAGTTCATGACTAGAGGCATGGGAATAGTAAATAAAATAAAATTTAGTGGTGAAACTATTAAAGATCAAAATATTGTTGAAAAATTCCTTCGAAGCCTGCCCAAGAAATATGACATGATTGTAACAGCCATTTTGGAATCCAAATATTTTACAACTTTCTCAGTAAAACAATTGACTGGATCACTTCTAGCACATGAAACAAGACTCAACTTGGTAGAAGACTCCATGGAGCAATATTTCAAGGTACAAATCTCATTTGGTAGAGGCAGAGGTAAATGCAGAGGATATAGAGGTGGTAACAAGAGAGGAAGAGGTTGAAGCATAGATCATAATATAAACATGCAACAGAGAAATGGAGACCTCCACAAAACCAAACTCGGAGAAGCAGAACATGGAACAAATATAATATCCAATGCTATTATTGGCCTCCAAGAATTTTTTCCATTATGAACATGAATCCAGAAAGAAATAGTCAGATCAGAAAACAAAAAGTGTCTATCTCTCCAACGATGAAGGAGAATCCATTGAAACAATGTTTCTTTCCTGTCATATTTATGAAGACACTCACAACAAGGAATTTTGGTTGCTGGAAAGTGGCGGAAACAATCATATTACAGGTAAAAAAAGTATGCTTTATTATCTTGATACTTCCATAACATCATAAATTAAACTTGGAGATCATTCATGTATTAAAGTTGAAGGGAAATGTACTATCCCTATTCTTACTAAAAAAAATCAACACACATTTTCTTGATGTTTATTATGTTCCACATCTGAAGCATAACCTTATTAGTGTAATAAATTTGATGGAACATGTTTATGATGTAATAATTCAAGGGAACACATGTTATATCTATGAAAAACCTCCCAATAGAAGACCGAGAGCAAAGGTTGAGAAAACCAATAATAGGATGTTTCCATTGTACTTTGAGAAGTGGAAATATCTCACAATAATTAGTCCACAATGTATCAAGAATATATGAGTCTCAAATATGGAATTATAGGTATGGCCACATCCCAATCAAGAGTCTAATTTTGCTCATGAAATTTTCAATCGTCACTGGTCTCCTAAATATGAATGAAAAATATTTTAATTTTGAAATTTGTGTTCTATCCAAGCATAAAAGAGATATATTTCCCACATCTTCCTCTAGAGAAAAAACCTGTAGATCTTGTCCATAAATATATATGTGGTTGAATGCAAACACAACCCATTGGTGGTAGTTTCTATTTCTTGACATTCATTGATGATTATAACAGGAAGATATGGTTGTGTTTTATAAAAAATAAATTAGATACCTTCAGAAGATTTAATGAGTTTAAAGAAGAAGCAGAAAATGAAAGTGGAAAGCCCTTGAAAGTGTGTAGATTAGACAGAGGAGGAGAGTACAACTCCAATGACTTCAAATTTTTTTGTTAACGAAAAGGAATCATAATGTTGAACACAACAAGATATACTTGAAAGTAGAATGGAGTAGAAGAAAGAAAAAGTCAGTCAATCATGAACATGAACAGATGTAGGCTACATGAGGAGAGGTTGTCAAATAAATATTGGGCTGAAGTAGTTTCAAAAATAGTGTATGTTCTCAACATATCACCAACAACCAGACTCCAAGATATAGTACCTCAAGAAGTATGGGATGGTAAAAAGGTAATTGTATCTCACTTTAGAATTTTTGGATCAATAGTTTTTTCACATTTTCACGAGAAAATAATAAAGAAGCTTGATGATAAAAGTGAAAGATGTATTTTCATAAGCTATAGTGAGCAGCCAAAGGCCTACAAACTTTACAATCCAGTTAGATGGAATTTTATTTTAAGAAAAGATGTCAATTTTTTGAAGATAAATCTTGGTCTGATCATGTTGAAGAAGCTTCAAATTAGTCTTTTTATCCACCAAAAACACCAATATTGCAGGTCAAGAGCCATATCATTCTGAAATGTTACATCTTTAAGAAGTGAATCGATCAGTGATTCAACATCTTCAGAAGAAAATTAGAAAATGAGAAGCATCAAAGAAATATATGAGCATGAGCATGAGTTTCACCAGTATAATATGTTTGCATTTATTTCATCTCAACCAACCCATTTTGAAGAATAAGTAAAAGAAAAGCATTGAGTTGATGCAATGAACCAATATGTTTCTTCCATAGAGAAGAGCCAGACTTGGGAATTAGCTGATATTCTAAGAGAAAAAACCATAATTGGTGTAAAATGGGTATATAAGACCAAGCTGAATGAGAGATGAAAAATTCAGAAACATAAGGCAAGGCTGGTTGCTAAGGGATTCTCATAACAATTTTGTGTTGAATATGGTGAAACGTTTTCTCTTGTAGGAAGGTTAGACACTCTCAGAACCATTTTATCCACAACAACTCAACATAAATGGAATGCCAGTCAATTTTATGTAAAATGTGTGTTCCTAAATGGTATATTGCAGGAAGAAGTTTACGTAGAGCAGCCTCCTGGTTTTGAAGTTACAGGATAGGAGCATATGGTATACATATTTAAAAAATATTTGTATCGTTTGAAGCAGGCTCCAAGAGCTTGGTGTACTCGCATCAACACCTATATCATCAAAAGTGGTTTTTCCAGAAGTAGCCATGAGCTAACTTTCTATACCAAATCTCATGAAGGTGAAATTATTATTGTATTCCTTTATGTAGATGATCTTCTTTATACTGGAAATATGATGTTAGAATACTTCAAAGTGGCAATGCAAGAAGAGTTTGATATGACTAATTTAGGGGTCATGAAATACTTCTTAGGCATTGAAATTAACCAATCTGCTAATGGAATTTTTGTTGGTCAACACAAATATGCCACTGACATCACCCAAAAATTTAGAATGAAAAATTGCAAACCTGTTGATACAAAAATTTCTCGATCAACCAAACTGGGAAAAGAAGATAGAGCACCACGAGTTGACCCCACATTGTATAAAATTCTATCTAGTAGATTTTTGTATCTCACTTCAACTAGACCTCATATTATGTTTGTAGTAATTTTTGTCTCCAAGTTTATGCAGTCACCTAATATTTCTCATTGGAAGGTTGAAAAAATGAAATTAATGTACATTGCAGGGACCATACTATATGGTTTTTTCTACACACATTATGAAAATTGTTCAATTTCAGGTTGTCCAAGTAGCGATTATGCACAAATTTTAGATGATCAAAAAGCACCCCAAGTTATATTTTTCATCTAGGAACCAATATCATTTCATGGGAATCCAAGAAACAATCAATCGTTTCAATATCTTATGCGAAGGTGAAATATGTAGCAGCAAATTTACATCTTGTTAAGCAATGTGGTTGAGAATATTATTGAAATATATTTGAAATTCTCAGAAGGATCCAAATCCATTTTAATGTGATAATATTTCAACGATTTCTTTATAAAAAATTCATGTTTTCCACAAAAATATAAATCACATTGATAGATATTTCCATTTCATCGATGAGATTGTTAATGATGGGGACATAGTAGTTTCTTTTTTTGGTTCCAAATATCAGCTTGTAGATATTTTCACAAATCCATTGTGCAAGAATGTATTTGAATTTCAAAGATAGAAATTAGTCATTATAAGTGCCTCTACATGTAACAGTTGACATTATGAGGGGATTTTGAGAAATTTCTCTCATTGTCTACTAGGTGTCATCACATTTAGATCTCTTGTCTGATAGGTGTCATAGAAAGATTATTTTTTCTTCAGTTTAGTCGAGTTCTACTCCTGTCATTTATTATTGATGTTTACAATGTAATATAGTTAGCTATTTTGAATATTGAGAAGAGTTATCTCTACTCCAATTTTCGGTTTTCATTATTTTTCATGTGACAAGCCTAAGGTGATGATCACATGATATAGTGAGCCCATTAAAAAAATGAGCCACAAATTTTTGTAACAATTCATT
This sequence comes from Pinus albicaulis, assembly GCA_034641835.2. Taxonomy (NCBI): domain Eukaryota; kingdom Viridiplantae; phylum Streptophyta; class Pinopsida; order Pinales; family Pinaceae; genus Pinus; species Pinus albicaulis. The sequence goes on along the minus strand of CM076580.1, from coordinate 1,266,387,768 downwards.
GTGATCTATAAGTGCGAGTTCTCTTTATCTTATGCGATAATGTTAATGTAATTCCATGGTGTGATGTCACAATGTTACTTTATGAGTGATATAGTTCTTATTCACACCATATAGAACCATAAAATAAGTGAGATCCAAAAGCTACGAGACAATGTCATGTGAACCAAAAGTGTTTTTCACAGTCATACCATAGTCTTGTGAATCGATGCTAGTCATAGTCATACGAACCACATGATATTCATCCAATGAGCTAGATGTGAATCCTTATACTAAGCTATTGAACCATAGATCCAAAATCATTGAACTCACATTTTTTCACAATCAAGCTAGGGTTCCCACATAAAGTCAACATCTAGAATTTCACTGAGCGAATTCATAATTTAATTTGAGATCATTAGATATAGATAACGATATTATTCAATTCATATACTACAACTATATGCAGGCCAACAAGTCATGTCATTATTCACAGAAATAATCCACTGCAATAATATACATCGAAGGAACTTTGTCACAGTGAGGATGCTGCAAAACGTATGCTACAAATTTCGTATACGTGGAGTCACAACCTTAGTAATAGATGTAATATCCTTTTTATTTCGTGGATTAGTGCTAACAATTTCCTAAAATCTTGTTTACTTCATTTCAATTCGTCAATACTTAGTTACAAAAACCCACACATTGATTATAAGCCAACATAGTGTGATATTTAAACCTCCTAATTCATACCTTAGCTTTGAAACCATGTTGGAAAATTGGGAGGCTTTATAATTAGATTATATTTTACTTTTTAGATAACTTCTTGTGAAATTTTTTTCCTTCTCATTTATTTAATTATGTTCTTGTTCATCAAAAAATTATCAAAACATAAACATGAAGCTCACAAGAAAACAAAGAACACATGATATAGTCCGCAAGCCAGGGAAATACCCCTCCAAGGGGAAAACCCAAAAAATAATATTCTTATAGAATCATATGAATAATACATCCAGGACCCTTTTGTTGAAAAGTTTAACTAGAATTGGTCTTCATAATGGCATTTAATTATGATTTTATGTAATAAATAAATAATGAAATAATAAATAAATATAATAATACAAGTATACTCGAAGACCTTGTTACTAGGCCCCTTGAAGTCGACTCAAAGTATGGCAGATATACTCCTTGATGAAGTTGACCTACCCTCCACACCTCATGTTGTCCTACATGCTAGAAGACAATCATTGTATAAAGAGTGATGCGGCCTCATTTTAAAGCAAGAAAATTCAGACAAGGTATGCAATAGACGTGCGAGATAATCTTTGCATTTGTGTGAACATAGGAGGTTGATCTGCGATGGAGAGAGGGGTTTTATTACCTTTGTTTTGGGTCTATCTTACCTCACATATTTTTGGTAGGTTGAGGGCTATCACAGTGAATTAAAATTCTATAATAATTTCAAATTTTGGTTCAACTACTTATGCAAGAAAATAAGGCTAAAAAGAGAATAAAGAAGACTATAAAAGGTGCAAAGGAGGAGGTAAATTTGCAAGGATACAAGGTCACTACAACTCGATCTAGGGTCTCCACTATACCTCAAATATCTCAGATACACCAAGGGTTACAAGGGTGCAACAAGAAGGTCGAAAGGGAGACTATAGGCAGTCGAGGAAGATAATAAAGGAACTCAAGAGGAAGCACATTATTTGGGGCTGCTAGATTAGGGATCGAGCTTCCCTAATAGAGGTGCAGTGTAGTGCAGAAAAATAGGATCAACATAAGGAGATGAGAAGAGTATTAAGGGACAATGGAAAAGGTCTTGGAGGAATACTTGTGTCAAGGGTATTTTTCATGGTATTGGTATTTGTAAATTGAAGGTTTATAATAAGAATTTTGATCAGGTTTTCCTCTCAAAGAGTTACAGGTTTTGGCCCTTTCTTGCAAGCCTAAATTTTGTGTCTCTTGTGAATTTGATAATTGACTTGATGAAGAACATAATAATCTAACGAAGACCATATCTAAGAGAAAGAAGCATAGAGTAAATCACAATTAATTATCAAGAAGATAAACTGGAATAAAATCCCTAATTTATCAACACCTTTCACCCTCTACAAGCCAACTCAAACCCTTATTCTGCTCAAATTTCGGTCCTCCTCTTTCTGTAAAAAAATTCTAGATCGGATGCTCCAATCACCTATCCAAAATGAGCTCCAAATTTCTTCTATTTATACTTGTTTTGAGGGGTGTGAACAATCATGTCTTTTGGGATAGAGCCTACATGAAAAATTGGGCCAACTTGACTTTTAGAGGGAATTTTCCCAAAATACATAATTACAATTTTTTTTTTCCTTTTTCTTTACAATAGGTCAAAATAGGAATTTTACTCTTTGACTCAGGAAAACCTAGAAGCATGAAGAACATTCTTATCTAAATAAAATAATAATTCTTGAGCATGAAGCCCATTCTTAAAAAAAAAGTATTTACTTTTCTTCTTTTGCATTTTACATAAAACATATAATGACATAGGTACAATAACAATTATGAAGATCTATCATAGTTACATTTTGCAACACTAGGTGATTGTTGTCTTTATGATCTCAATTAGAATTTTTTTTTATGAATTTAAGCAACTCAAAAACTAATTTGAGTAGTTGGGTAGTTAAATAATATATTTTTTAAATAGTTTCATACATCTGATCACATAATGTCACACCCAATGATGTAAAGTCCCACACATAAGTGAAAATATGTGAAGCTAGTATGGAGGCTACTATCACCTAAGCACCACTACTATACACATTAAAAAAGTGGTGGATGTATTTATAGTGGGGATTCCCTATCATTTATTGTAATATGGAAAGGGAATAATGGAGATTAGCAACTAATGCGACAAAAGGAAATGGGAAATTTTTAAAAGGTTGGAAGTATTGGAAGAAAATTATAGAATACCATATTTCTTGGGCTACGAAGTCATAAATACAACCTAAGAGGGTTAATTATCATAAATTATTTTAGAAAATATATTGTTACAAAGAAATAAGGTAAGGGATTTAGAATAAGATATGCACAACTAAATATTGTTTAGGATGTGAGTAAGCTTTTTATCACAAATGATGTGTGGATTTAAACCCATATCTCAAAGACAAGGTAGATGATTTCTCCCACAATGCATACATATGGCTTTAAATACTCTTCAAGACAAGTTGCTCTTAGATTTGGTTTTGAAACTCTCATCCCACATATAAAATTTACCATGGTGATCATATAACATGTTTTCCCATATTTTTGAAACTCAAACTTGAAATAGATGAAGCGCCGACTTGAATTTGGACTCTAACTTAGAATATTATAATTTCAATGACACATTTTACTAAAAAAATCATAAAATACATAATTTTTAATAGAAAAACATATTTCAAATATTGCAAAATACTAGAGACAAAATATGTAAAGTTTTTTTTGTGCATATTCCATGGAAAGATGAATATATCAAATTTTTTTAGAATGGAACCAAGTGAAATAAATTAAAGAAATAAAACACATAATCAATGGGTCTCTAAATGGCCTTGAGGTTTTAGAGTCCAAAAGTAATTCTACAAACATATCCCTTTTCCTACCCTTGTCTTCTTCAAATTTTGCAAGATAGTTTTTCAATTCCGATAACTTTTCCAATCTCCTCTAATGGGACCATGCATGGGGAAACTTGGTATCTTATATCATCTTAGTGTTATTTCAATAAATGATTCAACCCATGCTCGATGCATTTCTTGCAATATTTGCAATAAATTGTACTCATTAACAAGATCAACATGGATCCATGCAGGGTTTTTGACTTTTGGGGCCATGGTTAAAACCCAATTTGCAAATTTAGATATGTGGCATTGAAAATTTTATGTTAATTTCTTAGTATGAAAAATCCATACTTCAAATTTCAAGAGTTGAAACCAAGGTTTCTTGGAAGTGGCAGTGGGAGGAGGAAGCAAGAGCAACAATTTTCATAAGCTTATGGGCCAAGAGCATTTTTTAAAGAAATTTTTATATAATATGTATTTTTATATATTTTGATGCATATATGTCAACAAAATCATCTAAAATGATGAATTAGTTATAAAAATCATAAAAACGTGGATTAAACCATATAACCCCAATCATCTAGTAGTTATAATATTTGTAAACCACAATTCCAAAAAATCTTTATTCTTGTAAACCTTAAAGTTTCAAAGTTTCAAAATTCAATATATAAATTTTGTCATCATTAAATTTGTACTTGTAACCATTACCAAACTATAACAAATAATATCGAACATGAAATGAAATTTTTCACTAGGCATCATATTCATAATTCATTATCAATGAGTTATAATTGCCAACTTCAAAATTAAAACTTAAATTGTTATATATTGTTCAAAAAACACCATAACAAATATGAAAGCATCAATAGTTACAAAATTACAAAAACAAGAAATTAGAAGTACATCTACTATCTATAAAAAAAAATTCGTGCCACAAGAAACTTCTAATTTCTTTTTTTCATGATCTATGAATAATGGGTGTCTCCTCTCACATAATTTGACTATAAAATGGTCATGAACCAAAACCAGAACCAGAAGGAAAATGATGCCCATGCAATGTTGTAGAAGGAGGTGGAAAAAAATTTTGTGCAACTTATGCCCCACTAGTGGATGAGGGTGGAATTTTTGTTGTTGCTTGATGACCGACATCCTCATCATCCAAAATTTATAATTCCAAATGTTCAAAATGTAAGGTTCCATCCTCCAAACTATCATCCTCTAGGTTATTGTCCCAAGTGATATATGTTATGTCAGATCGAACCCACTCACACTATGGAGCAGTAACCTCAAGTTCTAGTGTACATAAACCGAGCTTTCTTCCTGACTTCATAAAAGGAAATTTTCTTTGAAAGTTTGGATTAAGCTATAGGTGCTCCAACACCTTTCCACAAAAAAAGTATTAACCACCTTTGAAAGAAATTTAACTTCAATTTTTTCCAAAGGTCCCTTGGAGCCATACCTGTTGCACCATTCAATAGGATCCAATCTATCTCTATCATTAATTGCATGCAAAGTTTCAAAAATTCAAGTTTTACTAAATTATTTGTTTAATTCTATATGTCATATGGAATAATACTCTCCATAAGGGACCATATTATGTAATGCTAACATGTAACCTTCTAGTACCTCTCGCTCTATATGGATTTTTATCCTAACCCAACCCCCAGGTGCATTATTAGCCAACGAATATGGGGCATAGTATTTTGGTGTAAGGAAATATACTAATGCATGGAATGAAGCATTAATATTATCTGACCTTTTGACCACATGTTTTAAATATGATCATACAAGATGTCATCTTTCGACTGAAAAATATCTTTAATTTTCCCTAGTACATTATTCATTTGCTCATACACCTCCCAGTGACCAATACATATCTATATGTAAAAATGATCATGTTATAAATGGGTTTGGTGAACTAACCATTAAGAATGATGTCCTCCACCTCTTTAAAATATTCCATGTTAGATGCAGTTGCAACCATGTCCTTTAAGACTTTCCATGGTTAAATTGATGACATGTTATCCAATAACTCTCTTACCTTCAAAAGGCACCTAAAGGTGGGGTAATACCTAGTCAATATAGTCTTTTAAATATTCAATAACTCCAACCTTGAGTGACTATGGACTAGACCATAAGAATTTCTATGATTGGAAAAAAATCTTACCATGTAATTTCCTCTCTTCTACAATGAATCAATCCATTTGTATTTGATGCAATATACACCTCATAAAAATTTCAATTTAAATAAAATGATCACTAAATACAACCCACCACCGAAAGCTATCCCTTATATACTTTTAAACTTTCAATCAAAACTATATACGTAGGAATTCAAAGCGATGCCAATTTGTGACAAGTGGGCCATTCATATAAATAAATAAATATGGTCAACTAGTCTACCCATATAATCCCGTCCTTCACACATCACCACCAAAGAAACAAAACTTCCTAAATCTAACGGTCATCGCACTCCACCTCTATTTAAATGCCCGATCTGACAGTGATCGCATTCTAAACAACACAATTTTTAACATTTTGAAAGATTGAGATAAAGATGGTTTCCTTCACCCGTCCTTATGCTACGTGTCAACCACAGGAGTGTATCGCATGGAATCAACAATTACTACAAACCACCAGAAGGCTATGCAATAAACCTTCGGGGTTTTTAAAGATCGCTTTGTAATACCAATACACAAAATTCTGTAGTTGAACTAGGTTCGTTAATGCATCAATTCCGCCTTTTAAATATATCAATCATAACAAATTCGACATACTCACTCTCTGTGATGAACACTGAATATATTCAATATTTAACGCAATTACAAAACCCTCAAGATATTCATTGGTTAACACAATTACAAACGCAAAAATAGAAAACAATACCAGTATATGTAGAATTAATTTTCAAGGTTCCCAATAGAATGTAATACTCAGAAATGAAAGTTTTCACAACACACTTCGATCAATAAAATCACAGGGTCTCGCCCTCTCTAGCCTGATTATTCAGTCTTTGACCTCCTCTCTACTCTATTAAAAACCCAATATATATATATATTGTCTCACTCTCTTTCTATCTATATATGTCATTACATTATGTTTCCTTATTTTATGGATAAAATCTAACAATATAGAAATTCAATCACTATTCTTATCACCTTAAATCCCTATTCTAAAGTTTCAATGCACACCTATGCTAACACTCACCTGCTATTCTAACCATAACACAATTGTATGGATTATTACAATATTAGATAAATGAAGATTCGAGAGGTACAACCCTCTCTGTAAACTTTGGTTTGACAACTTAGGTCAATGAAAATTATCTCACATTAGCCACAACATGTGAACATCCAATCACATTACTGGCTAAGTCCGGATGCTCCTGCATTAGTATTTAGGTTGATTTATCTCAATAATTTCATGTATTAGAAAGGTTATTGTGTGAACCAAACTCCCAGGCCAAAATTTGTTGTGGCATTTATCATCAATGATTTCTCTCACTACCTTACAATTATAAGCGTTATCGGTAATGGCTTGGATGACATTGTATGGCTGAATAGTTTCAATTATTTGAATTAATCATTCAATAATGTTGGTGTTGATCTTGAGCTTATTTGAGTAGTCATGAGATGAAAGGAATAATACACTAGGATTAGGCACACCAACAGAAATTATTAATGGCTTTCCTTTTACATTTTTCCAACAATCAAATAAAATATATATCGCATATTAATTCCAAGAATTTGTGAATTTACCCTGTTGTGGCTCATTTGCAATATCCTTTATTTTTAATTTTCAAAATAAAATAAAAAATAGAAAATTATCAAATTATATTTTAAAGTATAAATATTCATATACTTTGATATAAAAATGTAATGTTTGTTGCATTAAAGTTTAAATCCAATGCTTTGAAGCTTTGTGGAAGTGGGTCCCAATGCACAGATTAAAAAGCGAGCATCTTATGGGGTAGGATCCAATGATTTGACAGACAGGAAATAAAAGTGTCAACCCGCGAGCACTTTCAGCATGCGGGTTAATGAGGAGGGTGCCTCAGTAGTTGACCCTATTGACTGCGGGGTTGATCCTGATCAATGGTCGAGATTCACTGTGGAGGCATGAACTCGACGAGCTCTCTGTACCTTGAGACCTCCCGCAGTGACGTATGCAGCCAACTGTTAACAGATGTGGTCCATGTCGGAGTACTTTTAATGGTATTTTGGCGTGTCTCATCAACATTTAATT